>WOUI01000061.1:0-120226 GCA_012184565.1 Aspergillus floridensis
GCTGGGGCTATAGGCTCAGGACCAATGCTGGTTGTTTTGTTTCCCCCCCCTTCCCCGCCCCCGGGCTGTGGAACAGTAGGGGGTCCCCCCCCCCCCCCCCCCCCGCGCGCGCCATGTGAACCGTTTCCCTATTTGTAGAGGCTCACATAGGTCGCATTCCAGTTACCAACCTCGTGACGGATGTCATCTTTGCGACCTTACCGGTGCCGATGTTCATCAAGATTCAGGTCAACCGACGGACCAAGGCGTCGCTAATTGGGGTGCTGAGCCTGGGATACTTGTACGTGAAATGGCTCTTGGTACACGGGGACTGAACTAATCGGGGCCGGATTTAGAGCCTGTGTCGCTGGGGTCATTAAAATTGTCGCTCAGATCAAAGTGCTCAAGGAGACAAATGTGTACCGGTAAGTAACGGTCTAGGGCTGGTGTGGAGATGCCCCTTTGCTCACGCAATCTGCAGAAATGACACATTCATGGTGTGGAACTGGTATGTGGTAGCCATTTTGTGACCGTTCGAGACTCAAGACTGACAACAGGGATTAGCGTGGAATTGAACGTTGCGATCATCGCCGCATGCTTACCGAGTCTCAAAACCTTGGTGAAATCGCTGCTGGATAGCACGCGTAACCTGACCAGCGGACGACGCAACGCATACGGCAATTACTACCCTGAATATTATGGCCAACGCAGTGCCGACGTCACGCTCAAGTCGATGGCGCCACGAGCGCCCCATTCGATGTACAATATCACGGTGGAGGGAAGTTCCGATGGAGACTCGAATAGCGCGCACAGTGGCAATCGCGAGGAGGATGAACAGCGCTTGCATCGCTCAGAAATCGGCATCTTGAAGACGACCGAGGTGGTGGTGCATACGCAGCAATAGACTGCCAGACTGCCACCGACTGTACATATTCGATCGATGATAGGTATATAAGCTCTTTCTTTTGTTCCATGCATGTGCCACCGCTCTTGGTTCTTGGCGGCGATCCACCCCCTGCAATTCGCAGTGGTTATCATACAGTACTGTACATTTTGGACAGAGTGATGTGGTGTGTGGTTGACAGCTGGCCTGGGCTTGACGAGGGGTCACTCTTGAATGGTGGCGTGAGGAGGAGGACTGGAGGACTTCACGTCGCGCTCTTCATCGTCATCTCGTCACCCTGAACTGGAAACCGATAGTAAGAAGTATATTAGCAGAAGCCATTCGGAAGCAGTACCTTGACATGGTACTTAGTTAGTGTACTCATGTAAGAAGATGGAAGACATACCTCAAAAGAAACAAGTCAGCAATGATGGGAGCCATGGATCAGGATATTTGGAAGAGGAGGAAGAGCAGGTGGTGGTGAGGAAAATCGACCGGTTCATTTTTGCCCATGTTGTGTTTGGTTTTCTTCTTTCAATGTTAGTCACCCTCCCTTCTCCCTTCCTCCCTTCACCTTCACCTTCACCTTCACCTTCACCTTCTTCTTTCTGGCTCACCACCATCCCACCAGATCTTGACAAGCATGGCTTAAATTATGCCTCGGTGTTAGGCCCCATCGACGATCTCTCCTTGCAGGGCTCCGAATTCTCCTGGTGCTCCTCTATTCTATTCCTTGGTATGACTTCAATTCGACAGGCTGATGCAAAGTTGACAACCTTCCAGGACAGCTGGTGTCGGAGTATCCGTTGATTTATCGGATGAGTCGTTTGCCCTTGACACGAGTGGTTAACGTGAGTCTCAGAGCCTCAATCATCTATGGGGAATCTCATCTAACCCTTCGGTTCTCTCTTGACAAGGTATCCTTCGGGGAACAGAGTCCATCTGCCTAGCCAACCCAGGATTTTGCCGGCTTTGCCGCTCTGCGGTTTCTCCTCGGCTTGAGTGAAGGAGCGGTCGGTCCAGCATTCGTGACTTTGACCACTGTCTGGTACCGAAAGAAAGAACATGCTTTGCGTGTTGGGTGAGGTGACACAAGCGATCCTGCTAGAGGAGTGTTAATCTCCTAAAATCCAGAGTCTGGGTTACGATGGGTGGACTGGCTCAGGTGCCTGGCTGTCTACTTATGTACGGGATCGGACGATCATCAACGCCCGGAAGCCTCGCGCCCTGGAGGAATCTGTTCCTCATCTGCAGAGCCTTGACATGCGGCTTTGGGGCAATCTTCACCTTCATCTTCATCGTTCCTGTTTCGCCAGAGAAAGCCTGGTTTCTCTCTCCGCGCGAAATGGAGGTTCTATGGAGGTTCTATGGAGGTTCTCGAAGCAAGGATGACCCTGGATTGGGGACATCCGAGCGTGGTTTATGTTCATCTTCGGGGTGTTGGTGACCATGCAATCCCAGTGCTCACAGTAAGTCAGGTCTCCGGTTTAGTAGTAGTGTCGTCCCGCCATGACTGACTGTAAGTCCAGTTCGCCTCCCTCATCACCAAGAATCTGAACTACACTATTCTCCAGACTATGTTGCCCACAAAACCCTTGGGAGCGGTACAGATCCTGGCGATTTGGGTCAGTCTCGCGGGATGCTACCTACTTCCCAATTAACGATGCTTGGTGGTGATGGTGATGACCATCCCTCCCCTGGTAGGAAACATTCTCCTCCTCAAATTACCACTCACTGCTGGATGGGCTTTAATTGTCGCATCCTGATTGGTAAGACATCTTTTGCAAGAACCGCACGGACGCGAGGACTGACGGGCTACAGGCTTCATGTCAGCCTAATCATAGCTGTCGTGCTGAGCCTCAGCGCCTCAGACGTCAAAGAGAACACCAAGCGTCCCATGGTCAATGCCTTATTTTTCATTGAATACTCGATCGGAAGCATTGCAGCTCCTCAGCTTTGGAAGCCCAAGGCCGCGCCGAGGTTTTTTGAGGGTGGGGTGACGGGAATTGTCACTTGGTGCCTGCTCATCGGGGCACTGAGTCTGTACTGGCACATCTGCCGGTCGGAAAATCGCCAACGAGATCGAACCCAGATTCCTTATCCAAAAACCTCAGTTCCGATATAGATATTAAGGGCTTGTTCACCACCTGTGCGACCGAGGTGGAAACCTCGATGATTCGAACGATGGTTTGCTACTTATGCCTCACCATCCAGTCCTCCCCAGATCTAGATCGACTAATGTTGCTTACGGCACTTAGCTATGGGCGGCAGTCACTGCGGTGGTAGGTATGCTCGCGCGCAGTGGCAGGCCGGGCATAATACCTGGCCCAAGGAAAGGACACGAGCCACATTAATAGACTCAAGAGACCGGAGATACGTGCAGGAACTACTGGCCGATCATCTTTCTTCATAGCTTATTCCCGATGAAACCATACCGAGTGTGGCAAGTGATCGGGGCAATTCTCCCACTGCTTCAAGTGTCGATCACCGACTGACGAAGCCGCAGAGTAACTCCGTATGGACCAGCCCCAGAGGGTCTACCTCCGCTATTTTGACTCCCATAAATGCCGGATAAGATGAAGCGGCCCCAGCAAAATTACCGACGTACAGTAGAAGTTGCTTGGCTATGACTGCCAATCGGTCTTCACTTTGTGTGGGGATCTGCAGGGACTCCTTACATCTTCGGAGTAATAAGCCTCGGATGCTTCGTGCCTGCGGAAATGCACGTCGATCCCAAGTGCTCCATGCTCCAAGCTCACCGATGAATACACTTCGGCAGGATTCGTGAGTGGGGATATCCAGTTGATGCAAACGGCACTGTGAGAAAACGGACAGTTTAAAGGCTGCCAGAAGCCGCTCGACTTGGATTGAAGAGAATAAACCAAGTGTCTGTTCAACACCCACAACACGCCTCAATCACTGAAGAGATCAGCTGCTGTCACACCTGCACCGCTCGCTATTCACCATGGCTAAAACCACTCACCAGAACGAGCCCATTGCCATTGTGGGCAGTGCCTGTCGTTTCTCTGGCGGAGCATCGTCGCCCTCGAAGCTGTGGAGTCTCCTTCGCAACCCTCGCGATGTTCGCAGCGTGATACCCAACAGTCGCTTCAATGCGGACAACTACTATCATCCTGATCCAGCGTACCATGGCCACAGCAATATCCGGCATTCCTATGTGCTGGACGAGGATGTCACCGCTTTCGACACCGAATTCTTCGGGATCAAGCCGGTAGAGGCGAAGGCCATTGACCCTCAACAACGTCTTTTGATGGAAACTGTCTACGAAGGTCTCGAGTCGGCCGGCCTGACAATAGATGCTCTTAGGGGTAGTGACACTGGTGTCTATGTTGGACTCATGTGTGGTGACTACGAGGCCAGCTTGCTGCGTGATCGTAAGTGCACTTACCATCCTCCTGGTTTCCTTCGGCATATGAGTCAACTGACACAGGAGGCCTCTTATAGCAAAAACTGCTCCAGTCTACGCTGCCACCGGAATTGGACGGAGCATTCTGTCCAACCGTGTCTCGTACTTCTTTGACTGGCACGGGCCATCGATGACCTTGGATACCGCCTGTTCCTCCAGTCTGGTGGCTGTCCACCTGGCTGTGCAGTCGCTCCGAGCTGGGGAGTCACGGATCGCTCTGGCTTGTGGATCTAATTTACTGCTGGGTCCAGAGAATTATATTATGGAAAGCAAGCTGAAGATGCTGTCTCCCGACGGTTAGTACTAAGAACCTTAACTTCCAGAATGGGTGAGCTGACCTAAATGACAGGCCGCAGTAAGATGTGGGACAAGGATGCCAATGGCTACGCCCGTGGAGACGGTGTTGCTGCGTGTGTTCTGAAGACTCTTAGTGCCGCGATTGAGGATGGAGATGACATTGAGTGCATCATTCGCGAGACTGGTTTTAACCAGGACGGAGCCACCACCGGTATCACTATGCCCAGTGCTGCTGCCCAGCAGGCCTTGATCCGTGCGACCTATGCCAAAGCGGGCCTGGATTTGGAGAAGGCGTCCGACCGGCCTCAATTCTTCGAAGCGCATGGGACAGGTACGCCTGCAGGAGATCCGATCGAGGCCGAAGCCATCTCGAGGGCCTTTTATGGTAAGAACTTCGGCACCAAAATCACAGATGACCGTCTCTATGTGGGCTCGATTAAGACCATCCTCGGACATACCGAAGGTACTGCAGGCCTGGCTGCCCTGCTCAAGGCTTCGCTAGCTCTTCAGCATTCGACTGTACCACCCAATATGCTTTTGAATAACCTAAGCGACCGAGTGGCTCCTTTCACTGCAAACCTGGAAATACCCTCCACGGCCAAGCAATGGCCTCAAGTCGTCCCTGGCCAGCCACGACGAGCCAGTGTGAACAGTTTTGGCTTCGGCGGTGCCAATGCCCACGCTATTCTGGAGAGCTACGAGCGCCCTCGGCTGATTGAGGATGGGATTCAGTATCAATTTACCCCCTTTGTGTTCTCCGCCCTTACCCGTCAATCGCTGCGTGAAAGCCTCTCCGCGTACGCTGATTACATCCAAGAAAACCCATTTCTCAATCTGCGCGACCTGGCATACACCCTGCAGCAACGTCGGTCTGAGTTCCCTTACCGCATTTCGTTTGCTGCTGCATCAACCGATGACTTGGTGGCAAAGATTCGGGATGAATTGGAAGCAACCAAGGCTGAAGATTTGGGCGTGAGGCTCTCGGATCCCTCGGGAGAAAAGAAGCCGAAGGTTCTCGGCATTTTTACTGGCCAAGGAGCGCAGTACGCTCGTATGGGCGCTGAGCTGATCGAAAAGTCCGCCACAGCACGGAAGATTGTCCAGGACCTGCAAGCTCACATTGAGCAACTTCCCGAGGAGATTCGCCCTGACTTCTCACTCGAGAAGGAGCTTCGCGCGGCCGCTAATTCCTCGCGGGTTTTGACGGGTGCTTTTTCATTTCTCTCCACCGTTGTTCAGATCGTGTTGGTGGATCTCTTGAAGCTTGCCGGGGTTCATTTTGATGCCATCGTCGCTCACTCCTCGGGTGAAATGGCTGCAGCATACGCGGCCGGTCACTTGAGCGCGCGAGACGCTATGTGTGTGGCGTACTTCCGTGGTCGATTTGCCTCGAAGATGGAAAGTCCCAACGGACCTCACATTAAAGGAGCTATGCTGGCGGCTGGTCTGTCTCCAGAAGATGCGCAGGCTCTGGTAGATGACGAGCTCTTCGCCGGTCGCCTCTGTGTTGCCGCTGTCAACTCATCCTCTAGTGTGACCTTCTCGGGTGACGAGGACGCCATTGATGAGATCAAAACGATTCTGGACGATGAGAACAAGTTCAACCGCAAGCTTCGTGTCGACCGAGCCTACCACTCCAACCACGTATCGCGAAGTCTTGCCGATTATCTTGCTTTGGTCAAATCGGCAGGTGTCCGCGCCATCGAGCCAACATCGAACAACTGTCTCTGGATCTCGAGTGTGTATGGCCGCGAGGTTACAGCAGACATGAACCTCAGTTACGAATACTGGGGCGCAAGTGTCGCTCGGTCTGTGCAGTTCTATCAAGCTCTCAAACTTGCGCTTGAAGGAGGCGAATACCAGGCTGCAATCGAAGTTGGCCCTCATCCCGCTCTGAAGGGACCCGCATCGCAAACCATTCAGGAGGTCTTAGGTAAGAGCATTCCATACTATGGTGTGCTCAACCGGGGATCGGATGCTGCGGTCAGCCTGGCTTCGAGTCTCGGATCTCTGTGGTGCCATCTCGGGGGGCAGAACCTCGACTTGACTGGATTTGATCTTGCGGTGAATGACAATAATGCCACCCTCCGCGTCGTCAAGGGCCTTCCAAGCTATATATGGAACCATGAGGCCTCTTACCGTCATGAGTCGCGAGCATCAAAGAAGCACCGTTCTCAAAACCAGCAATTTAACCAGTTGTTGGGGACCATGAAGCCGGAGAGCGCAGCTCACCATTTGAGCTGGGGACACCTGCTGCGCGCCAGCGAGATCGATTGGGTTTCAGGTCACCAGGTTCAAAACCAGACAGTCTTTCCTGCGGCAGGATACATCTGTACGGCGTTCGAGGGTGCTCGTGTCCTTGCTGGAGAGCGCGATGTTCGTATCTTCGAGTTGAAGAATTTTGTCATCCACCAGGCCTTGACCTTCAGCCAAGACGACGCTGGTATCGAGGTGCAGACTTCACTGTCTGACGTTCGCCACTTAAGCCATAACCACGTTCAAGCCAAATTCACCTACTCCGCGAGCCTCGGAGAGGAAGATCTCGCTCTGGTGGCTGAAGCGGATCTCCATATCATCTTCGGGAAGTCCTTGGAGACCACTCTTCCCCGTCGAGCTACCAAGCCAGCTCACATGATCACAGTAGACAATGAGCGTTTCTACAACCTCTTGGCTACGCTGGGCTACGGGTTCGAAGGACCGTTCAAGTCTTTGCACACGCTTAGGCGGAAGCTGGGAACGAGTGTGTGTGCTGTGAGATCAGTATCGCGCGATACGTTCGGACCGCCCTTGCTGGTGCATCCTGCTGAGTTGGATGGTGGCATCCAGTCTCTCATTCTTGCGTACAGCTACCCCGACGATGACCAGCTTCTGAACATGCACCTACCTACCAGCATGAGCAGCATCCGTGTCAATCCCGCTCTGTGCAAGTCCATGACTGACATCACTGTTGACTCGACTCTGGGATCCACAAAGTCCGCTGGATTTTCCGGTGATGTCAGTATCTACACCAATGACTCCAGTTGTGCAGCAATTCAGATGCAGCGCGTTGACTTGGTGCCCTTGGGTGCTTTGACCGCTAAGGACGATCGCAAGATCTTCTCCAAATACCAGTGGGTCAAAAACAGCCTCGATGGCGAGCTGGCCGCGTCGGATACCACTGTGACAAAACATCATTCGGAGATCTTGGAGGGACTGGAGCGTATCTCGACCTACTACCTGAAGAAACTAGATGCAGAGGTGCCCGCCGACTCTCCGCTGAGGAGTAAAGATAGTCCTCACAGCCATTATCTTCAGTATGCTCGCCACATTGTCAACCTGGTCCGGAATGGAGAGCACAAGGTAGCCAAGAAGGAATGGCTGAAAGACTCCTTGGAAGACCTCCGTGCGGCCACAGAAAAATTTTCAGACCTCATCGATTACCGCATGATGCACCTGGTTGGGCAACAGATGCCGCGTGTCTTCCGAGGTGAAACCAACATGCTGGAGGAGATGCGCGTCAGCAACATCCTCGACAACTACTATCAGGGTGCTTTCGGCTCGCGGGAGGCTGGCTTCTGGATTGGCAAGATCATCGCCCAACTAGCAGAGCGCTATCCTCATCTCAACATCCTGGAAGTTGGTGCCGGTACCGGAGGTGCTACGACAAGAATCCTCCAGAACCTTGACTCGAGATTCTTGTCCTATACTTTCACTGACGTGTCTAGTGGTTTCTTCGAGGTTGCTGCGGAGACATTCTCTGCTCACAAGGATTGTATGGTCTTCAAGACCCTTGATTGTGGTCAGGATCCCGTTGCTCAGGGCTACGCCGAAGGAACCTGTGACGTGGTTGTCGCTTTTCTCGTCATCCACGCCACCCCGGATCTGGAGCTCACCATGCGCAATATCCGTAAGCTGCTCAAGCCGGGCGGTTTTCTGATCGTCGGAGAAGGTACCAACAATGGCCAACCGTACGGCAGTGCCGGTTTTATCTTTGGATCCCTGCCGGGTTGGTGGCTTGGTGCAGATACTGGCCGCCCTCTGTCGCCATTCGTCTCTTACTCCGAGTGGGAGAGACTCCTTCAGAGTAGTGGGTTCTCTGGTATTGATGCGACAGCACCCCAGTCATTCCAGGATATACTTGGTATGACTGTGTTTGCCGCCCAAGCTTTGGATGACCAGGTTAGCTTCCTGCGCGAGCCTGTCAGTCCTGAAGTCCTGCAAGGTTCGGCTGCAGTTGAGTACCCTATCGAGAAGCTCGTCGTTATTGGGGGAAGCACACCGAAGACTCAATCTCTGATACGGCCTGTCCAGAGTATTCTCAGAGATACCTCCCACGAGCTCCATTCCTTCAAAAAATTGACGGAGGTAGACTTCGATCTGATCGATGCTGATACCACAGTCGTCAGCTTGTCGGAGCTGGACAAGCCTGTCTTCGAAGATATGACACCCGATGAGTGGCTCGCTTTCAAAACGCTCTTCTCTGCTCCCATCAAGCTTCTCTGGGTCACCAGTGGTCGGCTTAACGAGGACCCATGGTCTAATATGACGGTCGGCTTTGCTCGTACTGCAGTGTTCGAAGCCCCTGCTCTTCAATTCCAGAACATCGATATCGCAGATCTAAGCTCGTTCAAGCCCGAGAGCCTGATCGAGAAAATTCTACGCTTTCATGCCTCTGCCTCGTCGGGTAAGCACCTGCCGTGGCCATTGGAACCGGAGATCGTTGTCAATGCTGAGGGCGAGGAGCTCGTGCCCCGTCTTCGACACATCAAGGCCCGCAACGACCGCTACAATTCAGCTCGCCGTCCGATTACCAAGGAGGCCGACATTTACAAAGCCCCTGCAGCCCTGCACAAGGAGGCTGAGGGATGGAGATTGACAGAGCTGTCACGTTGGGCTAGCCCTCCTGATACCAAGTCTCAAATCAGCCTTGAGATCAGCCATGCCGTGCTGTCGGCCCTTCGCACGCCGCATGGTCATCAGTTCCTTGTTCTGGGAACCGAGCCCGAGAGTCAGGCACAATTCCTGGCTCTTGTGCCATCCCTCTTGTCGGTCATTCATGTGCCCAAGGCTTCGGCAGTTCCGCTGCCCGTTTCGACGCTAGCCGACGCCGACCTTCTGACTGTACTGGCTGCTCGTCTCGTCGCCATGGCTGTGGTCGACCCTCTCATTGATGAGGATACGATTGTCGTGCACAACTCCACTGAGCTGCTGGCACGTACCATTGCTAGCCAAGCGGCAAGCAAGAATGTCCGCGCCTTCTTCGTAGCGGACTCGACGCAGGAAAACGTTCCTGTCTCTTGGACCAAGCTTGAGCCATATCTGACCCAGTCCGAGGTGTCTGATATCCTACCTCTAGACATGGCTAGCTTTGTCGGCTTATCTAGCGAGCACTCTGAGATCGAGTCAAGCATCATGTCTAGCCTTCCTTCACACTGCAGGAAGGAGTCCAGGGTGACCTTGTATTCGTCGGTTGGCTGGGAGAGCAGTCCTTCGTCTGCGCCATTCCTGGGGCAATTCCTACAGCGTGCTCTGGTCAGTGTGCAGACCGAGGCTGGAAAGATTTCACAAGCGGTGTCTCGGACTGTTGGTATTGATGATCTTCTGAGCGAGCCGAGCCCTGAAGAGCCGACCACAATCATCGACTGGACTCTTTCCAAGACCTATCCTGTCCACGTCAGCCGGTTGGACTCGGTTTCATTCTTCAAGGGCGACAAGACCTACTGGCTGTGTGGTTTGTCGGGCGCTCTTGGTGTCTCTCTGGCCGACTGGATGATTGAACGAGGCGCGAGATTCCTTGTCTTGACCAGCCGTAACCCCAATATCTCCCCCGACTGGATCAAGGCTCATAAGCGCAATGGTGTCATTGTATCTATTGTACGCTGCGATGTAACAAACGAGCCTGCTCTGCGTGATGCTCATCAGTCTATCTGCGAGACTATGCCGCAGATCATCGGAGTCCTGAACGGAGCCATGGTGCTGAGAGACGTCTCGATCCGCAACATGTCATTTGAACTAATGAGCGAGGTGTTCCGCCCAAAGGTATACGGAAGTATTCATTTAGACCGCATCTTCAAGAACGCCAATCTGGACTTCTTCATTCTATTCTCGTCCATCAACTGTGTCATTGGTAACCTGGGTCAAGCCAACTATGC
This sequence comes from Aspergillus floridensis, assembly GCA_012184565.1. Taxonomy (NCBI): domain Eukaryota; kingdom Fungi; phylum Ascomycota; class Eurotiomycetes; order Eurotiales; family Aspergillaceae; genus Aspergillus; species Aspergillus floridensis. The sequence goes on from WOUI01000061.1 coordinate 10,718, forward strand.
GGCGGCGAATACTTTCATGTGCAGTCTGGCTGCTCAACGTCGCAAGCGCGGTCTGGCAGCTACTGCTTTGAATGTGGGTGCTATTATCGGTGCAGGATACATGGAGCGCGAGTCCAGCAAGGCTCTTGACTTGACTGTGTCCAAGATGGCGCTGATGCACCTGTCGGAGCAAGATTACCACCAGCTCTTCGCTGAGGGTATCGATGCCGGTCGTCCGGATTCTGGCGACGAAGCCGAGCTCACCACCGGTCTTTTGGATATCCCTGCTGCCGACACAGAGAATGCGCCCAAGTGGCACTCCAACCCTGCATTTTTTGACTTTGTCGTTCACCGTGTTGAAAAGAACGGGACTGACGCAGGAAATGAGATTGTTACCTCGAGCCAGGATCAGCTTGCTGCCTGCAAGTCAACCAGCGATGTGCTTGCTGTCGTCAAGGGTAAGTTTCCGCGTATCGCAAATCCATACATTCCATACTAACTAGAGCAGGGCGATTTGCCATGCAACTTCGCAATGTGTTGCAGATGAACACTGCCGACGAGGATTTGATGGCCATGAGAAGCCGTGACATTGGCCTCGACTCCTTGATTTCGGTCGATATCCGTTCGTGGTTCCTGAAGAATTTCGAAGTCAGCGTTCCGGTCTTGAAGATTATGGGCAATGATACTATGGCCGAGCTGGCCGACCTTGTGGCCGCGCAAGTCCCAGCTTCGCTGCTGCCTGGAATTGGAGGTGAAGAATCTCCATCTGATCAGCCACCTACCACGAACAATGCTTCCCAGCCTGCTCCACCTGCTGCGAAGGATGAGACCAGCCCCTCAGCGGACTTCAACCAGGATGCCACGTCTAGCGAACCCAGCAGTGGCTACACCGGAACTAGCATTCCTACCAGCTTAGAAGCCACCACAGGGCTCGTATCGAAGGGACCTATTCGCATCGACTGGAAGGCCGAGATCACATTGCCTCAGGCAGCGAACATTGACACTAGCATGGCTCCTGCCGCCCGTCCTCGCACAATCGTGCTCACGGGCGTCAGTGGACTGCTGGGCCGACACCTGCTCCTGCGCTTGCTGCAAGACACATCCGTCAAGGAAATCATCTGCCTCGCCACCCGCCGTCTTGACGAGCGCCTACAGTCAAAGGAGCTGGTTGAAGACAGCCGAATTCAGTACTTCCCAGGTGACCTCGAAGACCCCCGTCTCGGTCTCTCTGAACAGCAAGCGGCTCGGATTTTCGGCCGCGCGGATGCTGTGATCCACAACGGCGCCGACACCTCTCACCTCAAGTTCTACCCCGAGATCAAGGCTGCGAACATGGGCTCGACCAAGGAGCTGATCCGCCTCTGCATGGCTCGCAAGGTGCCCATCCATTATCTCTCTACCGTGGGTGTGGCCCTCTTTGGCAACTACACCTCATTCCCCGAGGTCTCGGTTGCGGCGCACCCGCCCCCGGTTGACGGTTCGCACGGCTACGTAGCCGCAAAATGGGCCAGCGAGCGTCTCCTTGAGGAGTACAACAAGCAGCACGGGGTGAATGTGTGGATCCACCGCCCCTCAACCATCATCCGCGAGGGCGCCGATGCCGAAAGCGCCGCTGCGCAGACTGACTGGATGAACGCCCTGGCCGCGTACATGCGCAAGACCCGTGCTGTGCCCGCTTTGAAGAACCTGCGCGGTGCTCTCGACTTTGTCTCGGTGCACAACGCGACGAAGAGTATTCTGAGGGCCGTGTTCGAGAACAAGCCCAAGCCTTCCTCTGCGGGTGTCTCTTACACTCACCATGTTGGCGATATTGTGATTCCGTTGGACAATCTGAAGGAATTTGTGATCAAGGAGACGGGTGCTGATCATGTCGATGTGCTTTTGGTGGAGGAGTGGAGTGCTCGAGCGTTGGCTGTGGGGTTGAACCGGGGAGTCGCGGCGTTGATCGACTCGATGGATGACCCGGGTCAGCCTCACTATCCCCGGATGCTACGGGGGGAGTAGACTGTGTATACTGTTTAGTGTCTGATTCTGTCTGGTTAGTATAATGCAATTGAGGGTTGATTAATGGGTTATCATGGGTATCTTTCGGTTTTAGACTATAGGTGTAGAGTGTGAAGTGAGGTAAAGCTATGGAGTAAACCCTACAGATATCATTCGACAAAGCCTCGCTGAAGAGAGATCATCGGTGGGAGGTCAAGGTTCATTCGGCATTGCACATGGGCCATGTAGTATTCCAGGGTATAGTAGTAAGACGAAAGACTTCTTGGCCGCGATAACGAACTAGTGCAATCGAGAGTATCTTGTCTTGCCTGCAGACTGCAATGGGCAGGAGGTTGAACTGGGTGATTTACTCAAGTTACTGCACTGTACGTCACAGGTATCTCAACAAATAGCCAATATCCGGTATCGGGAAAGTAAAACACGTGACTATAAACAATCAACTTCCAACTTCATTCCCTTCCCTCTTCCTTGCTGTCCCATAGGTACTGCTGCTCTCAGCCATCGGGGAGCACTATCTCCGAGTCATTGAGGCATACTTCGACAAGGGCCAGCTTATCATGCGGAGCACCCCGCTAATGGACATGCGCGAGCGAGACCTGGATCGTCTCATCACTTTAGCTAGATGATGCTGGGGCAGCCCCAGCAGCAAGGACACTAGACTCATTGAGACTTGACGAGTATTGATGCTGTCTCTCTTTGGGGTTTTGAACGGAGTTATGGGACACTTATGATACCTGGAGGGAAAGAATTGAATTTTTCGGGATTGGGATCAGGGATATAGGTTTTACGTCTTCGCTATATGTAAACATCCATCTAATACCACACTGGTCTCAACCCTTCTGTGCGCTAAGACGGTATACGGTGGTGGGGCCCTGCAGCCATTTCAGCTCAGTCAGCAGTTGCAGGAAGCTTCGAGGGGCTGATCTACGATCCAAGCTCGAAGGGGGCTTAGAGGAAAATGAAGTCTACGTACATCGTGTAGCCATGCTCTGATAAATCACAATGTAACCTTCAGGCTCGTGCTGTTCCGGGTCATGTGTTTAGGTCGATACTAGGTACCGATCAGTTGGCCAAGTCAAAGTACTGACAGGATAGCTTCTTCTCAATATCTATCAATGGTTAGGCAGCTTCTAGATTCTCGTCATGCCAGATGTCTTGCTAAGGCCATGCCTCACCTCACACATCTCAACAGGATACATCATAGCAGCTCAATGCAATGCAACTCCCGAAATAAGTATTGCGAACATATCGCTTACCACAGACATGACATCAACTCACAACCCCCACAGCAATCAACAATCTAAACCTCCACCCCCCTCTTTTCTCCTCCTGACCAGAACCCTAATCCCTGGATCCGAATCCAAGAAGATCCCATTCTCGACGATCCTCGGCTCCACCTCCCCAGCAATCTTCCACTCAAACTTCATCAACAAATGACACAGCGCAATCTTAATCTCATTCGCCGCCAGGAACCGCCCCGGACACGCATGCAGCCCATGCCCGAAGGCAATATGCTCCGACCGGAGAGTAGTCAACTGCCACCGGTTCTCGTTGCCGGGCTGCTCGCGCAGCCGCACGAACCGGAAGGCGTCGAATTTGTCGGCCTCGGGGAAGACGGCCGAGTCCCACGCGCCGTGGTGCGAGACACCCAGCATAGTGCCCTTGGGGATGCGGAAACCGTCGGGGAGGGTGATGTTTGCGGTGGCTTTGCGGACCATGTTGACTACCGATTCAATTTGGGTCAGGGGGGTTCTTGTTGTGTGAATAGGAAAAGAACTGCTGGGAGATTTAGGCAGGGACGTACTTGATAAAGCGGGCTTGATTCGCTGCGCCTCTTTGATCACACTGTCCATGAGCTTGAGGTTATACAGCGCAGAATGCTTGATCCCTCCATTTCCCATGACGGAGAGCACCTCCTCCCGCAGATGTGGAATCGCCTCCGGGCACCGCAGGAGCTCGTACATGGTCGTCGTGATGAGGTCGGTGGTAGTGTGGATGGCCGACAGCGCGAGCGTCAGCTGCATCGCTACAGGTGCGTATGGGATCTTGCGGTCTTGAGAAGTCTGCTCCAGCCACTCGATCGAGTCGTACCGCTCTGGCAGCTTTATGCTCGGATCGGCCAGCGCGGCGGCCTTCTCAGCGCGTCGTCGCTCGATGAGCGGGCGGATGATCTCCTCCGCTTGGTGGAGCTGGTCGCGGACCTTGCGCGCCTGCGGGAAGAGCATGGCTAGGACGGGCCAGAGGAACTGCGGGTACGTGCGCAGTTGATGCGCGGCGAGAAATGAGTCCACTGTGTATTCCTTGGTGAGGCGAAGCCAGGTCTTGTCGTGGCGGACCTCCTCGTCGCCCAGGAAGATGGTGGACGACATCCGGGCGATGATCTCAAGGAGAATGTCTTTGAGGACTACTTCGTGCCACTCTGTGTCCTTGTTAGGTGGTACGCTGTCAAGTCCGATAGAGAGGGGTGAGTGAGCTCACCGTCGTCATCAGGGAAGAGATCTTTGCACGCTTGGGTCGCTGTCTCGTTGACAGGGTCCGTCAGCTGTTCTAGCTCAGGGTTAGTATCTATATCAGATTCGACCCATCGGAAACAAGAACACACTCAGCGAGCCCATCAACTTCGTCTTGGTCATATCAGCCAGCAAACTGTGCCCAGTGGATTCAAAAAACGGTTCGAATCCATGGACTTCCGCACATGTGCACTAGACCCTCCAGTCAGTCGGACGGCGTCTTGCTACCGGGAACGCACGATGGCAAACCTCCTTCATGAACTCCCCGTGACTGAGTGCATCGATGTTCCGCACTTGATCCGCCATTGACGGCGGCAGGACCAGCATCTCTCCGAGATCGGAGATGACCCTGAACGGCTTCGTGTTTCCAACCTAGCCACTCATCAGCCACCATCTTAGCCCAATCCCAGAATAGGCATTGTACCTGCCGAAACCCCTTGGCAACAATCTTCCGCGCATTGGCCGCGAAGCTTTCCTTAGCTTTCTTGTGGCCGATATCCCAGAACGAGGACTTCCCGGTGGACACGAGGGGCACATGAGCCAGGGGACTCTCCAGTCGTCCATACCACAGTAGCGCGATTGCAATGAAGATGGGGATCCATAGAGCAGTTAAAATTACGGTGTAGGACCGCGAGTCTGCGATGGGCAGGATGCCCCGTGCAGGGGCAGACAGATTCCGACCGAGGTCGAACTCCATACTGAAACAAGCCTCAGTATCTGTATCCAGGTTGGGAGGACGAGGAGCATGGGGATCGGATCAGGGTGGGTCTTCTATTTGTCTCTGCTGCTAAGATGTTGCTTTCATATCCGTCAATGCTACATTATCGAACTATCACTTGGCCATCGGTATTTTTGTTCGTGCGATATGTCCGATCAGTTTCGCCACAGAGCCCCAAGGCCCACGGCAAAGATGTAGCCAAGATTTGTCGGTTAGAACCTCCGCGCTGGAAATGGTCTGTCTTGCGAGGAAGTCAATAGAGGGTGAGTTAGGGCTACGCGGGGACTCCATCGCTGGATATTCCCGATCATCCCCAAAATTCCCGACCAACAAATCGGAAACACAGACAGGGCCCGATGTCTTTACTGCTTATCATTGCTGACAAGATGACAAGATTATGTGTCACAGCCATAAATCACCGAAAGCGCCAAAGAAGTCGAGAGACACGACATGATCACCACACCCTGCGCACTCCTACTTGTGCTGATCCTGCGAGCCTTCCACAACCCTGCTTCAACCGCACACCCAGCATCATGTTCGGACTATTCAGCAGCAGTGAACCAGCCCAGCCTGCTCGCGTCCCCACGGACACGGTCATCCCGCTGAATGCCGCTGACGACACGGAAGTGCTACGCAGTGTGTGCGTGGTGCTGTCCTACCGGTTCGACGACGTGCTGGACCCGGAGAAGCTTCGGTCGTCTTTCGAGAGACTGCTCGACCGACCTGGATGGCGCAAGATCGGAGCACGACTGCGCTTGAATGTACGTCCAGTACATTCACAAGCTTAGATGGGGACCGTAGCTGAAATTCTGCAGAAAAACGGGCGCCTCGAATACCACATCCCGGAGTACTACGACGCCAAGCGCCCCATCGTGAACTACTCGCATGCCTCCTACGAAACCTCGCTCCTCGAGCACCCCTTGGCCTCACGCCTCCCCCGACCGACCGCTAAGCCCGCCGTCGTGGCCGATCCCACCGAATTCGACTCCTTGACCACCAGCGCGGACGCCCCCAAGACCCTGCACGACTACCTGACCCGCGACGTGCCGCAGCTGAGCCTGCACATTGCCTCGTTCAGGGATTCCACCCTCATCTCCATCTCGCTGCCGCACACCCTCACCGATGGCACCGGTGGGGCGCAGATCTACCGCTCGTGGGCGCTCGTCCTGCAGGGCCGCGAGGACGAGGTCCCCGCATTCCACGGCTACGCCCACGACCCGCTGGCGAGCTTCGGCACCGACCCGCAGTCCACGACCAAGTACATGTACGCGGAGAAGCAGCTCACGGGGTGGCGCAAGTATCTCTTCATCGCGCACCAGCTGTACGACGGCTGGCGGTACCGCACGGGGTCGCGCATCGTCTGCATCCCCGGCGCGTACCTGGCCAACCTGCGCCGGCGCGCCATCACCGAGATCCGAGCGTCGACCGGAGACGACACAGCCTTCGTGAGCGACAACGACATCCTCACCGCATGGTTCACGCGCCTGACACTGTCGGCCCTCTACCCGCGCACCTCCACGCGCACCATGCGCATCATGAACGCCTTCACCCTCTCCACTGTGCTGGGTGACTCCCACCTCCCGGCCTCGAAGGCCTTCATCTCCAACGCAGCCACAGAGATCTACACTTTCCTGCAAGTCAAAGACTTCTTCACCCGCCCCCTCAGCTACGCCGCGCACGCCATCCGCCGGTCCATGACCACCGGCGGCACGCGGGAACAAGTCGAAGCCCTACAGTGCATCAAGCGGCAGACCTTCGCCACCGAAGGCCACAGCTGGCCGATCTTCGGGGACGCATCGATGGAGATGATGAGCTACTCCAACTGGACCAAGGGCAAATACTTCGAGACGGATTTCTCGGCGGCGATCGTGCGCGAGGGTCTGCCGGCGGCGCAGCGCGCGGAGAAGCCCGGGTTCGCGTCCATGGTGCAGTTCAACGCGTGGTCGACCAAGTTCGATCTCCGGAATCTCATGCCCATCATGGGCAAAGATGCTGCGGGGAATTATTGGTTGCAGGGACCGTTGCGTGAGGTGGTGTGGCGGGGGATCGAGCGGGAGTTGGCGGAGATGGACTGAGGGAGACTTATATATTGCTGCGCTCCCTGGCTATAAATAATCATGAACCCAGATTGCGGATTGGAGACTGGAAGCCTGAGAGAATGACTTGAATAACTACATGGAACTATTATGGGTATTTTTGGGAGTCAGATACTTCAAAGAGAAGAGCATTTTGCACAATTGTGGAGGTTCTAGCGAATTTTGAAATATTTCAATGAGCTGTGATTCAGAGAGGGAAGACAACATTCGCTCGATTTGGAGTGATTGACAATGTGTTGGTGTTATATTTTAGTTGAAAGCAGTTATCACAAGCACGCGTTAGTGGTGTAGCGGTTAGCATTGTTGCCTTCCAAGCAATAGATCGGGGTTCGACTCCCCGCTGACGCATTCTTCTTTTGCTTTTTTGCTTTTTGTTTTTATTTCTCTCCACCGGGCATTATTTACCCCGCACCTCAAAACGTCAAGTTCAATTTCAGATTCCGATCAAAATGCGGTAATTTATTATCCTTACTGGGTGGAGACGTAGTCAGTCTTTGTCTCACAGTCTCATCTCCCTCAGGTATACCTTTCGTCATGTAAGCCTTTCCTTTCCTCTAAGAACCAATCCAGAGAAGCCCAGCAACCCTGTCCAATTAACAATGTAATCCTACATACGACCCTAGACCCCACACAACCTCCCCTCGGAATCGACCTCCCAGGCAGCACTCCCCACCGCCGTCTTCGCATAAAACACATGCGCTGGATCATACTTCTCCTTGACCTGAAGCAACCGTGGATAATTCCTCCCATACAGCTCCACTTCCCAGTTCCCCTTCCACTGCGCATCGATCTCATTCAGATACGTCCCCGCACCGGGCGTCGCCCGCTCCAGCCCCGGGATCAGTGTGTCGACCAGCTGCGCCTTCCGGGCCTGCATTTGCTGTGGGGACACATTCCAATCCCAGTAGCTGACGATGTTGCACGTAGCGATGGCGTCGCGCCAGGCAGGGAGGACGGCGTTGTCTGGGTGGGGGATGTCCTTCACGTTGAGGGCGTGGCATCCCAGTGAGAGGTCTGGGTCGGTCTCGACGATGGCGCGCAGGGCGGCGACGATGGCTTGGTTCGGCATGATGCTTTGCACCCCGGCGCGGGGGATGAGGCGCGATGTCAACTGCACCGTGGCGGGGCCGGCGCCGGCGATGCCTGGGCCAAAGCGGCTGGCGAAGTAGTCGTGGTAGCTCGGGGAGGTGGTGGGCGTGAACGAGTAGGGGATGTCCCGCTGGGTGAGGCGGGTGAGAAACGGCTTTAGCAAATCCTGCACTTGTGTACCATTTTTGTCGGGCACGGTGATGGCGTAGGCTTCGAAGCCGGTGGCCGTCAGTGCGAAGTCCCACGTGTTGGGGCCAGCGTCGACGAATTGGGGCAGGAACTGCCACAGATCGGAGATGGCGGACCAGTAGGGCTCTGAGTTGGTGGCAGAGATATTGAAGAACAGCAGGCCGCTACCGATGGGTCCGTCGGCGAAGATCTTGGTCGTCATGCTGAGCACCACAGCGAAGGTCCCCGGTCCCCCGCCGCTGAGCGCCCAGTATAGGTCGGTGTTGTTGTACGGCGTTGCGACGAGGTGCTCGCCCTGCGCGGTGATGACCTCCCATTCCAGTACCGCGTCGGCGCCCATCCCGTAGGCGCCGTTGAGCAGCGAGTGTCCTCCCCCTGAGGTGTAGCCACCGGCCAGACCAACGGTGGGGCACGTCCCTCCCAGGATGCGGTAGCCCGCTGCCCCGAGGATGGAGTAGACTTGCCCGCTGATCACCCCGGCACCCAATCGGGCGGCTGGCCCGGTGTAGTTGGCACTCGAGTACGAGGGGAGGATGTCTGTTGTGTTGAGGTTGTGCGTCCACAGGGAGAGGGCGCCTGTTCCAGTGGATTTGCCCATGAAACTGGTTGGGTCAGATACAGTCTTCACGATCAGGGGAATTAGGGTCGTACTCATGACCGGTATTCTTGATCACCAGCCGGATGTTGTTCTCTCGTGCGAAGGCAACGCCAGCAATCACATCGTCGGCCCCGGTGACATTGATGGAATAGCTGGCATAATTGCCTAGAATGCATGGTTGAGAGGCTGGAGTGAAGGGGACACAGGTGTAGTTCTGTACGTAAGGGTTCATGACCTCTGCCGGATGGTTTAGACTAGGCATAGGTCAGTTGTAACATTTTATACATGCAGACAGGAGTACTGACAAGGTTGTATCGTCCAGCCATGTGGTCTTGAGGGCACTGCAGACATCCGCGTCGTAGTTACCGAACGGATCGCTGTGGCAGACGCTGGGCAGGGGGATCGTGGCAATCAATCGGCCGTGAACCGTCTCATTGAGGGCGTACCATTTGTCGAGCGAGGGCCAGGAAGCATCCCCAGGAATGGCGCGGCAGGAGGCATTGGAAGCAGACCGGGGGGGGGTTACACTGCGCCCAGCAGCCAAGCCGAGTAACACAGTCCACAGTATGGGTTGCATGATGCACAATCGTGATTATCCTGGTTCTGGGAATCTGCATAGATCTCAGACAAGCCAATCTCTATGTTCTCGAGTAGAAGAATAGGATTGCATCAGTTGATGAGGTGCATCGCAGCACTTCGGGTTAGGGTTGCGGGCAGCCCAGAAATTCCCGAATGGGCTCTCGGGAATTGTGACGCGGCGTCATGGATGCTCCGGAAGTGAGCATTGACTCCTCTTCTGCCTAATTGCTGACCTCGGAAGATTGTAGTGAATTGCCGATACCGATCTCGTTGCTCTTGGAGAGACCTGGTTTATCATTTGAGAGGGCTGGATCAAAGCCCCGCCCCTCAACGTTCGTCTTCGCATACGCCCCATCCACAAAACACAGTATTAACCTCACAATGGGCAAGCCAAACGCCATCCCTGAGCCCCCGGGCTGGCCTCTTTTGGGCAATTTGCTAGACATTGATATGGAACTGCCCCTTCAATCGTTGTATGACCTGGCGGACAAACATGGTAGGACTGCCACCTTCAAGGACTATGGTTAGGGCTGACCAAGTTAGGCGAGATCTATCGAATGCGCTTCCCAGGAGGCCATACCTTCATCATCGCCAACAGCTATGCAATGGTGAATGAGTTCTGCGATGAGAGGCGTTTTCCAAAGACTATCTCGGCCTTGAGAGTAAGTCACCCTGTACGTCTGTCTCATTGTGCCATCGACTAATACATCCCCCAGGAAATGCGACACGCCATGCACGATGGCCTCTTCACGGTAAATCCTCACCACCCACCGACCAACCCGTCTAAAACTAAGATTCCAGGCCATCGACGGACAAGTCGAGCCCAAGTGGGGCATCGCCCACCGAATCCTCGTGCCCGCATTTGGCCCCTCGTCGCTGCGCAACATGCTGGACGGCATGTACGACATCGCCAGCCAGCTCGCAATGAAGTGGGCGCGCCACGGCGCGGACAGCCCCATCACCGTGACCGATGACTTCACGCGGCTCACTCTCGACACGATCGCTCTTTGCTCGATGGACTTCCGCTTCAACAGCTACTACAAGGAAGGGACGCACCCGTTCGTCGGCGCCATGAGCGACTTCCTGACCGAGAGCGGCGACCGTGCGCGCCGACTACCCATCCCCGCCTTCTTCTACCGGGGCAAAGACAAGAAGTTCTTTCGAGATATCGAGGTGATGCGTACAACGGCGGATGAGATCTTGCAGGAGCGGAAGCGGGAGAAGAACTTGGATTCGCGCAAGGATCTGCTGTCGGCCATGCTGAACGGCGTGGATCCGAAGACTGGGCAGAAAATGACCGAAGAGAGTATCCTGGATAATCTCATCACCTTTCTCATTGCGGGCCATGAGACGACCTCTGGCATGCTGTCGTTTGCCATGTATCATCTCCTGAAGCATCCGGAGGTGTATCGCAGGGCACAGAAGGAGGTCGACGAGATTTGCGGGAAGACGCCGATCCGGTTTGAACATTTGTCCAAGCTCTCCTATATCTCTGCTGTATGTTGCCCCGTCTGCTTTAGAACTCACCTAAGACTGACACTTGCAGGTCCTCCGAGAGACTCTCCGTCTCACACCACCCCTCCCGGTCTTCAACGTGGCTGCCAAAGAGGACGAGATCGTGGGCGGCAAGTATCCTGTTCGCGCCGGGGAGCTGATCATCGTCCTCGTGGGACGCTCCCAGCTCGACCCAATGGTCTTCGGCGCCGACGTACACGACTTCAAGCCCGAGCGCATGATCGATGAGAATTTCGACCGTCTCAACAAAGAGTTCCCCAACGCCTGGAAGCCATTTGGTAATGGCACACGAGGCTGCATCGGCCGCCCGTTTGCCTGGCAGGAGGCCCTGCTGGTGCTGGCCATGCTGTTGCAGAACTTCGACTTTGCAATCGACGACCCGGACTATACTCTCGCGCTCAAGCAGACCCTCACCGTCAAACCGGCCAATTTCCAGATCCGTGCGACTCTTCGTGACGGACTGACCGCCACGACGTTAGAGCATCGACTGGCGGGCACAAGATCTCCCCCGAAATCGGACGCAGCGGGTGCGTTGACTGGCGTGGTTCCGACCAGCAGCGAAGGACAGCCCATCAGCATCTATTACGGATCAAATAGTGGAACGTGCCAGTCCATGGCGGAGCGGCTGGCTGCGGACGCCTTTTCGCATGGGTTCCGCGCGCGTGTCGTGGATTGTCTCGACAATGCCGTCGACGGACTGCCGGCCGACGAGCCGGTGGTCTTCATCACTGCCTCGTACGAAGGTCAACCACCCGACAACGCAGCTCGCTTTATCCACTGGCTCGAAGAGCTAAAAGAAGAGAAAGCCGCACTGCAGGGAATTCGCTACGCTGTCTTCGGATGTGGTCACCACGACTGGTCGGCGACCTTTCACCGCATCCCGCGACTCGTCGACGGAGCCCTAACGCGCCACGGAGGGGAGCGTCTCGCCGCGCTGGGCCTCACTGACGTGGCGGCCGGAAACGAGATGACTGACTTCGAGGCCTGGGAAGACGAGGTGCTCTGGCCCGCCCTGACCAAGCGATACAGGGCTGCTGTTCCCGAAGGCCCCGCGCTGAGCGTGCAAGTCACCAGCCCGCGCAAGGCCACCCTCCACTACGACCTGCAAGAGGCCAGCGTCATCGCCGCCAGCACGCTGACCAGTACCGACGCTCTCGTCACAAAGCACCGACTCATCCTCGACCTGCCGGCCCACATGTCCTACACAACAGGCGACTACCTCGCCATCCTACCCGTCAACCCGCGCGAGTCCGTCCACCGCGTCCTGCGCCACTTCCACCTCCCCTGGGACGCCCACCTGACCATCTCCACCAAAGGACGCACTCCCCTGCCCCACGATGTCTCCCTCCCCGCCACCCACATCTTCGAAACCTACGTCGAACTCGCCCAGCCCGCCACCAAACGCGATCTCCTGTCCCTGGCCAACGCAGCTGAGAACCCAGCCACGAAGACCCGGCTCGAGGCCCTCGCCAATGACAACCACCGGTACAGCACCGAAATCGCGGCGAATCGCCTCTCCGTTCTAGACGTGCTCGAACCCACACCGGACATTGCCCTTCCCATTGCAGCGTTCCTACGCATGCTACCCCCCATGCGCCTGCGACAGTACAGCATCAGCTCCTCTCCGCTTGCAGATCCAAAACGGGTAGTTCTCACGTACTCCCTTCACGGAGAGGAGGGTAAAAGGGGCGTAGCAACAAGCTACCTCTCGCACCTCTCCGCGGGCGATAAAGTCCACGTCGCTGTTCGGGCCTCTCACGCTGCATTCCATCTCCCTGCTGATATCACCAAGACGCCAATCATCATGGTAGCAGCGGGGACGGGCGTCGCCCCGTTCCGCGGGTTCATCGAGGAGCGCGCGGTGCGGCACGCGGAGGGACAGGTGCTGGCGCCGGCGGTGCTATACTTCGGGTGCCGGGATCCGGACCACGATGATCTGTATCGGGGAGAGTTGGATAATTGGGAGAGGCTGGGGGTGGTGAGTGTGTGGCGGGCGTTTAGTCGAAGGAGCGGGGAGAGCGAGGGATGTCGCTATGTGCAGGAGAGAGTGTGGGCGGATAGGGAGAGGGTGCGGGAGCTGTGGGAGGATGGGGCTAGAGTGTATGTTTGCGGGAGTCGGGTTGTTGGGGAAGCTGTTAAGGAGGTGTTGGTGGATGTGTTTTGGGAGGGGCAGAAGACTGATGAGTTTGGGGATAGGGCTACGAGGGAGGAGGTGAGGGGGTGGTTTGACGGGTTGAAGAATATTAGGTGGGCGGTGGATGTTTTCGATTAGTTACAAGTGCTACTGCCGATGTGAAATATTGGTTGCGTTGATAATATCTCGGATCTAAAGCAATTATTGAGTATGATGTGAGTGTCATATTCAATGCATTCATGCGAATGATGCTGCGTGTTTTCGCACTCCTCAGACGAAGGCATGTACAATACGCTGGATACTCCGAGATAGCCCTAAAAACCTACAGCACAAACCAGCTGCACCTCACCAACCACGCACATGCACACCTGTCGGACACTCCACTGAAGAGAACGAGCTCGGGGATATTTCACTCTATCAAGAAACCCCCGAACCGGAAGTTCTACCTGAATATCGGCAATTACCCACCCATCTACGGAGTAGTACCCCCAATGCCTGAACATACTAAAGCTACCTCGGTCTATACCACCATTATCTCGCCATCAACCATCCAGCATCCTATTCTTCGTCTCTCACACGTCAACAAAATGACCACCTCCAACCCCGCCTGGCAAACCGTCGACCTGCAATGGCACCCCACCATGCCCGCCCACCCGGTCACCACCCTCCTGCACCCAACCCGGCCGTCCACGACCGAGCAGAATCTCATCGCCCGGATGTGGGTCCTCTGCGCCATCGAGATGCACCCCAAGCTCCAAGCCATCCCCACCGCCAACCTGGCCCGTCCGCACTTCGCCCGCTATCGCGCCTTCATCGCCGCCGAGTTCGAGCGCTTCCACCACCCCAACTACCCGCAGGTCCCGAACTCGCGCGCGCTGGTCGAGCTGTCCAGCGCGGAACGCCACAGTCTCATGACCGCCCTGCGCGAGCAGACCCGGGACACGGAGCTGTGGCCCGTCATCGAGGGTCCGTGGCGGGTGTATGAGAATGTGGCGGACATTGTCGAGGGCAGGGTCAAGCTCGTCAAGGTTCTGCTGAAGGATGGGCTGCTGGAGAGCTTTTATGATTGGGCGAATGGGTTGTCCGAGGTCAGGCCTTTGTTTCAATTGTTGGGACAGTCGAGGTCTGGGCTGCGGGTTCTGGAGATCGGGGCGGGGACGGGGGGTACCACCGCTAGGGCTTTGGAGGGTCTCGCGGGTGGGACTGAGGGACCCGGGTTTGGGAAGTATGTGTTTACCGATATCTCGACGCTTTTCTTTGAAAAAGCCCGGGAGAGATTCCAGGGGTATGAGGGGATGGAGTATCATGCGTTGGATATTACGAAGGATCCCGCGGAGCAGGGATTTGAGATCGGGGGATTCGATGTTGTCATTGCGTCGAATGTGAGAATACCTTCTGATCTAGACGTTGGTCGTGAAGTTGACTAGTATAGGTACTGCATGCGACGCCATGTTTGGAGGAAACGCTGAAGCATTGTCGCTTGTTGCTCCAGCCGAAGGGTGTGCTCTTTCTTCAGGAGCTGTCGCCGCGTGAGTCTTATCTGCTCTGGGTCAATGGGGAGGTGCTAATGATTTTAAAGCAGGGAAATATGTGGATTACATGGTGGTGAGTAGGACTTGAGTGAGCTGAATTGGTGTGGTTACTGACGCATATAGGGACTGTTGCCTGGCTGGTGGCTTGGAGAGGCGGATGGGCGTGTAGATGGCCCCTGTGTGCCTCCGGAGGAATGGGATCAACGGCTGCAACTGGCGGGCTTTGAGGGACTGCATGCTGTTGGCTTGGACAGTGAGCCTCCGTTCTACTACAATGCCAACATGCTGGCACGACCCGCCGTGGAGTCAGTGGTGGGACGGGGTGTTTGTGGCTAGCCCTAGGTTGAATGACAATCGAGAGAATGGGCCCTCTTACAACAAGCAAAACCTGCGTGCTTTCTTGTGTCTGGGTCTTGTATGTCCATCTGATAGCTAAATATGATCATTTGTCGATTGCGTAGATAGCAATTTGGGAATCACTCAATCCATTCAGACTGCCATATCGATCCGTAGCGATGATCAATTGCACTCTAAAGATCTTAGTCCTGACAAGCATTCTTCATAACATTCAACAAGATGGAACAATTCAATAAATACTGAACAAGACTCGCAACTTCTGACACAGCATCACAATCCTAAGATACATCCACTTCCTCCCCAAATCCCACCATCTTCAAACTATCCTCCCACAGCCTCGCCGCCATTGCCTCATCCCAAATCCAACTTGCCCATCCCGGCAATGCAAATTGCCCGCGCGACGCCTCATCCGCCTCGTCCGCAACCTGCACATCATCCAGATACAACCCCCCTTTCCCCTCCAACTCGCTGGCCACCGCCGCCCAGACCTGCGTCGCCGCCCCCTGCTCGACGCTCTTCTCCATCTTCGCCAACAATGGCTCCATCTCGTAGTACTGCTCCCGCCTTCCAGACGACGACCCCGGCAAGCCACGCGAGATCTCGGTATCCATAATAATTCCCGGATTCAAACTCAGCGCATGTACGTCACGTCCCGCATACCGGCGCTCGAACTCATTGGCCATGAGGATCGTCGCTGTCTTGCTCTGCGCATACGCCTTGGAGGCATTATACTCGCCGACCAGTCCGTTGTAATCCTCTGGATCGATATTCTTGGCTCGGTGGCCCGCACTTGACACCACCACGAGTCGGGGGCAGAAATCAGATGTAGCTGATGTCACCAGCGCCGGAGCCAGCAGCTGCACCAGCAGGAATCCCGCGAGGTAGTTCACGCCAAAGACTCCCTCGAACCCGTCATCCGTGGTGCGCCGCGGCGACGCCACCACCCCCGCGTTCGCCAGCAGCACATGCAGCTTCCCCCCGCTGCGGCGGAGAAACTCGTCCGCCCCATCGCGCACGCTCTGCAGGCTGTAGTAGTCCATGTGAATGACCTCGATGGCTGGGGCCGAAGGGTCATGGCTCGTGGCGGAGATCTCCCGCGCGAGCCGCTCACCCTTCGCCACGTCCCGCCCCGTGATGAAGATCTTGGCCCCCGTGCGGTGCAGCACGCGCGCGGATTCGGCGCCGAGCCCTGCGGTCCCGCCGGTAATGAGGATGATCCTGTCTTTCCAGGCGTCCGTGTCGAGGAGGTTTTGATCGGCGAGGATCTGGGTGGCGGTGGGGCGGGCGTCGTTGAGGCCCTGGGGATTGGTGTGGAGGGGAGCGTAGCGATGGAGTGTCATGTTTGTACCGAGAGCTGATTAGGAGAGGTGAGGTTGGGCTGAGTTGGGTCGAGATGGAGGTTTGGGTTGTTCCTTTGTTGATTCATGGTGGGAGGGGGACGAAGTAGTCTGTCTCTCTGGGGTGGTTAGGGTTACAGTTACGTCTCGGCGACAGACGACACAATTCCCGAGTAATTCCCGACATGGACGATGAAACCTCCGAATTGAGAGGGTTCGATATTCGAAGGCAGAGGCAAGTTGGGTGAATTGGGTAGAGTTGGGAATTCAGGTAGGATGTATCATCAGCGTCATGACCGGCAATGACTGTCATCAATCTGATCAGTCTTTGTTCTTTGAGTCTCGCTAATGCAGAGCTAAGCAGGGATCTTGGCTGTTTCCCGCCTCATTTTCTCCTTTTCTCACTTGGACGGTCTTTCTCTCCTTCTCTGCCCCTCACTACATTATCTCTCACAACAAATCCACGAATTTCCACCATACCCGGTTTTCCTGTTCTGCTACTGCCTATACCCTTCTGCTATGATTTATTCTCAACATCAATTCCCGGGATATCAGACCAAACATCAAAATGACCGACTTCGACACCCTCTTGGCCGAATACACCGCTAAAGCGAATCCTCAGGTTCACGGCGTCATCTGCAAATGCGTCGACCGAACCGGTACCAGCTCCCACCCCTACACTTGTTGCTTTTTTTTCAGTTCTATCTGATGTCCTCACGCCTCATTGCTTTTTCTGCATCCTATCCTAACTCTCCCTTCTGCTAGGAACCGAGATCTACAGCAAAGTAGCAGGATTCATCTCCCTCGCCCCCGACAGCCCCCCCGTCGACGAGAATGCAGTCCTCAAACTCGGCAGCGCCACCAAGCTAATCACCAGCATCGCCCTCCTCCAATGTATCGACCAAAACCTCATCGGCCTCGACCAACCCCTCACCACCATCCTCCCGGAACTGGCAGACATCGAGATCCTGACGGACGTCGTCGACGGCCAGCTCACCTTCGCGCCCAGCACCAAACCGATCACCGCCCGCCACCTCCTCACGCATACTTCGGGGCTGGGGTACAGGTTCACCCACCGCCTGCTCCGGCTGCGGGCGGAGGCGCGCACCGAGCCTCCCTCTCTGAAAATCACGGAACGATATAAAATGCCCCTGGTGTTCGAGCCGGGAACCGGCTGGCTGTACGGATGTAGTCTGGACTGGGCCGGGGTGGTGGTCAGTCGGCTGCACGGGGGCATCTCCCTAGGGGATTACTTCGTGGAGCATATCTTCAAGCCTCTGGGGCGGGTGGCCCCGTTCCCCCGGTTCAATATCATGCTGCATCCCGAGTATCATGCCCAGATTCTGCAGGGGGCGGTGCGGACACAGGACGGGAAGCTGGCGTCGCTGGAGCGCTGGGCGTTCGATAACCCCGAGGACCAGGAGGGTGGGAGCGGGCTGGCGGCCACGACGGGGGATGTTTTGGCCGTGCTCGCGGACCTCGTGTCTGACTCGCCTAAGCTGTTGAGTCGGGCGACCGTCGCGGAGATGTTCGTCCCGCAGTTGGAGAAAGGGTCGGATGGCGTGCAGATGCTGCTGGGCTTGCGGCCGGCGTGGGATACCGTTGCAGGTCCCATTGCGGAGGATAGGGTCAACCACGGGCTGGGGGGGTTGCTGTGCGTGGGTCCGGTGCCGGAGATCGGGCAGCCGGGGGGCATGCTGGCCTGGGGAGGGGCGTCCAACGTTGTCTGGTGGGTGAATCGTGAGCAAGGGGTGGCCGGGTTCTTTGCTACGCAGCAGGCGCCCTTTGGGAATCCGACGGTCACGAAGTTGGTCAATGCGTGGAAGAAGGATTTCTGGGCCCAGTTTGATGCGATTGATCTGCCTTGACGGCCTGCTTTTATATAGACTAGAGTAGACTGCCCTATTGAGCTTACATTTGACAAGATCCCATCCTTCTAAGCGCGAGACCATCTAACATTGTCCACACCCAATTGCGATGTCATTCACTGCAGAATCCGCACCACAAGCTTCTCCCCCCTCACCTCGCCCTTCCTCAACATCTCCAATCCCTCAATAATCCTCTCCCACCCGCCGCTCAACTCCCGCAACGGATGTGGTTTGATTTCCCGCCGCGCCATCAACCCCTCCACCTCCTTCGCCCACTGCATCCCGATCGCCAGCAGCGCCGGATCCCCTGGACGGGTGTACGCCGACTCCCCGAGATTGAGATCCGTGCCCAGCACCTGAAACCCCATCACCTCCTTGACGCGGACGGCGCGTCGAGTCCGCCACGCGGCGGGACACTCCTCAAGACAGGCATAGACACCGCCCGTGCGGGCCAGCAAGCTGTAACACAGCGCCGTGGAGTCGGCGTCCGTGATGCAGTCGAGTACATACCGGATGGGCTTTCCGGCGAGGGCTTGAATAGTCGCCACGCAGTCCTTGGCCGTGTAGGACGCTGTGCCCTTGGCGCCGTAGGACAGGGCCAGCGGGGCGGATTGCGGGGAGGTTATTGCTAGAGGGGTGTAGCCCATTCTTGATCACGCGTTAGCTTACGCTCTGGATAGCTTATATCGTCAATGCAATCAGGAAGAGAATGGGAGGGGAAGTACAGGTTAAGCATCTGACACGCGAACGTGCCTGACGCAGTCGCACCGCCGTACACCACGACCGGCTCGCCGGCTTGATGCGCCGGCCGCGAGGGCAACCCCTGCAGCCCCAGCGCGTGCGGATCGCTGAGCGCCAGCGAGATCGTCGACCACGCGACGCCCAGCGCTGCTGCTTCGGTGTCGCTCCAGTGCGAGGGCACCTTCACCAGCAGTCGCGCGTCGACGGTGCAGTACTGCGCGAAGGAGCCGTTGTCGCCCTTGTCGGTGGGGTTGTAGGGGAACAAGGCCCCGCACACGCGCGTGCCGACGGGCAGGTCTGGGTGGTCTGGGTGGGAGGTTTGGATCACGCCGCTGAGGTCGCAGCCAGCGATGCTGCGGGGTTTGTTGAAGTAGGTGACCATCTTGTGGTCGTTGGGATTCAGGGCGACGGCCAGGATGCGGACGAGGACATGGTGCGGCGATTGCGGGGAGGGGATTGGGGCGGTTGGGGAGACGGTGAGAGGGAGGTGTGTTGGATTGTCGCTGTTCTTGGGGGTTTGGACGATGGCGGTTTGCGTGAGGTGTGTCATCTTGGAGAGCAGGGGTTGTGGTGGTGAGAGATGGCTGGGTGGTTGTGTCTGGGTTTAAGGTGAGGTATTAAAGGTACTAGGTAGGAGATGAGGGCGAAGAGTTAGGGTTAATCCCGAAGGTCGTCATCCACTCGGAGGTTTTGTAGCACAGGGTCTCCGAAATATCGGCTTTTCCTGCGTACTTCTTATGACCGAAGGCCGGAGTATCTTCCGGGGCTGAATTGGACTCACAAAACGAGGCTGTGGCGCGTCGATCATGCACGTCCTGCTGATTTCCCACATAAAGGGAGGCCACCCCGCAACGAGTCTCGTTCCGTTCGTACCACATCCCCCTTGCTGGGTCCCGCATCATCGACGCGATGTTTCTTTACTCCGGAATCGCCCTAGGCCTCGTGCTGGCCGTGATCTTCAAGCAGTTCAAACCACATGGAGGCAAGGAACCCCCCTCCCTGTCCGGATGGACGATCATCAACACCTACCAATACATGACCGACATGCATGGCTTCCTCCAGCGAGTGGCGTCAGTCCCGCCATCAGTCTCTATCGCAGCGTCCACCCACTGACTCCCCTCCAGATCCGCCCAGCGCCGCAGCAACATCATCAGGTTCCGCCTCGGCCCCAAGAAGATCTACATGGTCTCGGGCGAGAAGAACATCCAAGCCATCAACACCCCCTCGCACAGTATCAGCCCGGAGGTCTTCTTCCTCGACGTGATGGCCAACGTCTGGGGCGCCAAACCCTCCGAGATAGTGAAATTCCGCCAGGACAAGTCCGGCCGCCGCAAGAATCCCATCCCCGGCCACGAGCTCCCTCCCGGCGAGCCGCGTCTCTGGCACGGCCAGCACTACATCTACTCGGAGTTCTTGCAGCGCACTGACCGGGCCAATTTCCTGACCACCAAGTACTTCGACCTGTTCTCCGACAGACTCGTTCAGCAGCCCCTGAAAGAGTGGCGCGAGGTCCGGCTGTGCGAGTTCTTCGAGAGCGAGATGGCCGAGGCCGCCCTGGAGGCGCTGATGGGCCCGCGCCTCGTTGAGCTCAACCCGGGTTTCTGGCCGATGATGTGGGAGTTTGCGCGCATCGCGCCGCAGCTAATGTGGGGGCTGCCGCGGTGGATGAACCCGGGGCCGTGGAAGACGCAGGCGGACTTTCAGGCGATGTGTCGCCGGTATCTTGATGCCGCAGCCAAAGCGTTCGACCCGACGGGCTCCGAGGCGGACGCGGAGTGGGAGCCGCAGTATGGGTCGCGGATGGCACGCGAGCTGGTCAAGTGGGCGACGGAGAATCTGTCGCCGGAGACGACGGCGGGCATGGTGGCCACCTTCATCTTCGGGACCAACGCCAACTCTGTCCCCATGTCCACCTGGGCCCTGATGCATCTGGTCGCCGACCCTGCTCTGTACCGCGCGGTGCGCGACGAGTGTCTGGCCGCCAGCACGACCGACCCCGTCACCGGCCGGCGCGGCTTCGACCCCCAGAGGCTGTTCGGCATGCCCCTGCTGCAGTCCGTGTACATCGAGACTTTGCGGCTGCATGTTTCGATCAATGTCACTCGCGAGGTCACTCAGCCCATCACCCTGGATGGGTTCCTCTTGACGCCGGGTTCGTTGATCCAGGCCCCGAGCCAGATCGGCCAGTACAACGAGGGGGTGTGGAGTGCACCGGGCCATCCGGCCTCAGAGTTCTGGGGCTATCGCAACCTCAAGCGTGAGAGTGAGACGCCGGAATTCTCGATGACGGGCAAGACGAGCTCGTTCTTCCCATTTGGTATGCCCCCACGGCAGCTGATAAGATTTTCACTGGGCTTATGCTGATGTGGACATATATAGGCGGCGGACCGTCCATCTGTCCCGGTCGGGTATTCGCCAAGCAGGAGATTTTGATGACAATCGCGGCTCTCGTGACTCGGTTCGAGATCGAATTAATCGACTGGATCCATCCGGATGGAACCAAGTCGGATCGACCGGCGCAGAATGATCAGTCGCTCATCGGGGCCGTGGGGATTCCGCCGGATCGGGATATGAAGGTGAGGTGGAAGCGGCTGTGGTAGGGGGGTTGGGTTTGGATATATGCCAGATTTCGAAACGAATGAGCTCAATTGCGGCATACTGGAGATATAGAAGTGCTTTCTCTGTGTAGAGGTACATCCTAAGAAGACCAATTGTGGTTATCTGTGATGATGCGCACGATGTGGGCTGCGGTGCTCGCTTGCTGTATGCTGTACATAAAGCACTTATTGAGGGCTAATATGCAACAAGGCAAGATGGCCGAGCGGTCTAAGGCGCTGCACTCAAGGACTATTCCTTCTCCAGATCACATCTGAAGAGCATTGCAGTCACGCAAGTGGCGTGGGTTCGAATCCCACTCTTGTCATTTATTTTTTTGTCGGTCTCTTTCACTGTCTCAGCTTGAATACGATAGCAAAAAGAGACTAGCGTGTTCTCTACCCGTGTTGTTCATTACTGCTGCACGCTAGAACCTGTGCTGGCTGAACTTCTATTTTTATGCACCCGCTCGCATTCTGTGTCGACTATTTTCTTGTTGGACCATTCTGAACCACCCTAACGAGGAACATGGAAGCGTACTTCGTTCCTCTCATTCTTATACGTCAGTTAGCTCTTTCTGTTTCTGAATGCTGAAGATCATATCACAGCACGGTTCTACGATAGGGTCCTGCATCATGTTCATGAACCTGTATGTATCTCCATGGTCGCGTTCAACGGGCGAGACCTCCTATTGGGAACGAGTCCCTGTCGCAGTACGGTGGTAGGATACGCAATGTTTGGAAGTTGTAAAAGTTATCATTAATATATTCATAGATAATTAGTCTTATTCTGCCAGGGAGTCATAGCATCCCATGAGTCATCGCAACGACCAAGATCAGAAGAGGCAAACCCAGCCCATCAGTAAACTCTTTCCTGATCACAGTCAGACAGGACCGTGACCGTAACTGTAGCCAAGACAGTCGACGTCACCACGTCCTCGTCGCCCTCCCCGGAAACAGTCGGGGGCTCAGTGGTGTGGGGAGAGACCACAGCGGCGGAAGAGCTCGACGCGGCCGATGGGATCAGTGAGGGTTGAGTGGGGCTTGAGGATGGAGTGGAGGAGAGGGTGCTGCCGGAGGACTGGACAGGGGCCGAGATCACTGCAGAAGAAGAGACCCGCGCGGGCTGCGAGGAGGCGGAGGATGACTGCTGCGGGATGAGAGCGGAGGACGAACGGATCGCCGGAGTGGGGGAGCTGAGTTGCTGAGAGGAGATGGAAGAGGCGCTGGAACTAGGGCTGGAAGCCACGACGGGGGTGGAGCGGGAGAGTGAAGGAGCGGCAGCTGGAATGGAGGAGGTAATAGAGGAGGGGATCGATGATCGGATCGACGCGGGGATTGAAGAACGAGCGGACGAAGCTGAAAGAGCTGAAGAGGGAGCTGAAGAGGGAGCTGAAGAGGGAGCTGAAGAGGGAGCTGAAGAAGGAGCTGAAGAAGGAGCTGAAGAGGGAGCTGAAGAGGGAGCTGAAGAAGGAGCTGAAGAAGCTGCAGGGGCCGTAGAAACCAGTGATGGAACGACAATCGATGAAGGAACCACGGATGAGGCCGACGCTACACTCGAAGGCACCACAGCCGTTGGAGTGACAGTCGAGGACACCGGAGAAGGAGTGGACGAAATGACGGTCGATGTAGCCGAGCTGGTCGGGACCGTCACCGTCACCGTATAGACTGTAGTGGCCTGGCTGGTGACATACTCGGTCGAATAGTCGGTCTCCATGGCCGTGACCGTCTCTGTGCATGGGTTGGTGGAGTAAGTACTGAGCGCCTGATAGCCCGAGGCAGAGACCACTGCATCGCCAGTGGCCCACAAGTACTGACAACTACTCGCCGCCGGGTAGTAATTGAAGGCATTACACAGGCCATTGAAGATACGACAATACACTTCACAGCCATTGATATTTGCCTGGCGACTGTAAACGTTCATCACAGCTCGGGTGACTGCTCCACTGACCGAGGAGCCGTCACACATCTCACGATAGTAAGCACCGGCAGAGGACCAAGCATAATTGGAGCATGAAGAGCCGGATCCGAGAGAGGCCGTGCCAGTGGCACAGACAACACTGGTGGTGACCACTGCCGACGAGGTGGTGACAACATTGGTGACAGTGGTGGAATAAGTTGAAGTCACGGTGGCGATCGAAACACTGGGAGCACCGGCAGCCGGAAGTGCAATAGTCGCTGCTAGACTGGCGGGGGCCAGGGCTGAGAGGAGAAGCAGCCCACTGGTTACTGAAAAGTCCTTCATGATGAGGACGGTAGCGATTGGTTTCTAGGTCTGAGGTTGATGTTGATGCTGAGGTTCAAAGAATGACAAGGGCTCAGTCAGAGCCTTGGATCGACTATCACAATGGCATGGGCAGAAAAGACAGACAATGATTACCAGCAAGAAGGAGCACGAAAGAGAAATCGGACCTCGGACGTCGTCAGCCTGGCCGCGACGTAGGAATCATGGGTGGTTATTTAAAGGCAGCTGGGATTTGGGTGGCGTCAGATGGCCGCGATCCCAGCATTGTGGGACAGCCCTTCTGGGGGACTCGGATCAATCAAAACCTATCGATAAGTTGACCGAGAATTGGGAGTGGAGACAAAGTCTTCTCAAGCCTTGGAGCTGAAAGTAAGTTGGGGAAAATCCTAGCGAGGAACCTACCGCATTAGGGCTAGTTAAGGGGGTGACAAGCCACTATCCACGGAGTACGCCGTAACTCGCCCAATCCCACCTGATCTGTCCAGGCCTGGATACAAGCCAGACCTAAGGTGGTCAGAACATGCGAAGCTATCGAGTCTCTGTGGTTGGGAAGTTGGGATGTGGAGGTGAATTTGATAATCGAGTTGGGCAATGGGTGGCACGGAATGGGTGCCTAAGGCAGCAACCGGATTCACCGGACGTGCACCCGCTGCGCTATGCCCATGAAAGCACTCCATGCACTTCATGTAAAGGAATGCTCTTCTGGACCAGAGGGGATTTCTGCGGTCCGAGCCGAAGGCTGGTCGAAAAACTGCACCGACCACGCCATCGCACTGGAGATCTCACTAGGCCATTCCCCAGGGAACTGGAGATCGTCTGGCATGATGTGTGACGAGGTGAACGAGGCGGTGTCGAGATTAAGAGCAGGATCGGTGTCGCTGAGGGGTTGTGGTAAGAGCGATAACGGCTGTGAGGTAGACTCTCCGACTGCTGATGGCGCTGCAGCTATCCAAGATGAGAAGAAGTACCCACCGACACAGGGAGAATCTGGACACACCTCTATGGATGGAATGATGTAGGCTAGAAAGTGCTTTCAACATGTCGGCTGCTTTTCGAGCGGCCGCCGAGTTAGCACTCAGCGCCTCAAAGACCTTCAAGCAGGTCTCGGCATCTTCTCGGAGATCCTGCGCAGATGCGGTGCTATGAAACGAGTCTTGGTGAGGGCAGAAAGCTTCGGCCACAAAGAGAATTGAGCTGGCGCAGATCAAGCACGAGATCATCTGCCACCAGGGAAAGTCATGCACCAGACTGCGCTCGTCGACCAAATTGTGAAGTAATTGCGCTGTCTGCCGTGCTTCTTGGACGCATATAGATTCGGCCTGGGCGATTCTGTGTTTGTCTCGACGCAACAGTTCCATGAACGGATGATTGTTGGTTTGCAGGAGAGGAAGACATAGAAAAGGTCTGTGAAGCAAAGCACGCAGATGGTGATACTTCACGGCAAGCATGTTGCGCTGTCCTGCGTTAGTGATGATTCCAATCTATAGAGTGCCACAAACCTGTCGCTTGAAGGTGACCGAGCTCTCAAAAGTATGACCCAGGTCGAACCGCAGATGCCGTGGCAGTCCCTTCTTCCATTCGCTGAGCCGTTGATCCAGAGCCGACGAGGTGTTGAGCATCATGTCCGGGGCCACGTCGATCTGCGAGGGCCGGTACAACTCCCGAATAACTGCACCCACCAAGTAAGAGAAACGGATGACGGCAAGGAAGTAGTCCATAAGGGAGCAGGTCGGTGTATCTCTGCTTGCCGTACTAGACCCCGCGGACACAGTTGGATTATGACCGAACGGGAAGGGGTCGGAGACAGAGGGCATCTCCACTTGAAAATCGCTTTCGTGAATGGCCATAGGACGGCCGAGCTGAAGCGCAAGCAGCCGATCGAGAACATACATCGAGTACCATGTTCGCCGCCAGTGCGCCCGGTCGGCCATCCATGATGTCCGGGTATGTATGGGGGACGATTCCACATGAAGGCCGATGCTCTGCCCCATACGGATGGCAACGCCTAGTGTGTTCCAGCACCTTGTCGTTATGGTGAGTTGTCAATCTCGGTTATTGGCTGCAATAAGACTTACCTATCTGTGTGGCAAATCGCCAGTAGGAAGAAGCATTGCACTATCAAGGCCCACACACTCAGCAAGGAGCATGTTGCGCCTAGTTCCCGAGAAAAGTATACTCCTTGCTCAAAGTATCGCAGATGATCGGAAGAGGCTGTCCCAGATCGATGTGGAAAAGAGGTGTAGTAGGAGCCGATAGCGAAAATGAAGTCTATCTCGCTGTTAGAAGTGGTGATGACATGGGATATGCAGACGCATAAAACAGTTTGTCTTACTGAACAATGCAAGCCAGGGCTCAAATTCCTGGTACGCGTAATCACCGGCCTGAAAGACCTGGAACTGCTCCAGGAGAATCTCTCTGCAAAGAAACGGGTAAGCGACATGGATGGTGGACAAATATACATCTATGAAGCCTTGCGCTTCGGTTGGAGTCGGAACGATGAGAGGCTGGGTCAACCCGGCCAGGCTCTTGGTGATATGAGTCTGACTATAGTTTTCGGCTGGCCAGGGCTCTCTTGCAGTCCATGCACCGGCTTGATAGCACTGGCGAATGCGATGTATGAAATGAATATCGCTCGCTTTGCCCACGTAGGTGGCGGGCGAATCCACGCCCGCATCGCTAGAAACAGTGCTCGGTTCTCGGGTCGAGGTAGGTTGCTCCAGACTTGAATCCGTGGCATTGACAGGCAGCTGGCGGCGGATTGTGTGTAGACTAGCATTTAGGGCTCCTTTCTGACTCTGATCGAGGTTCGATAGTAGTTCCTGCATCAGAGATTCGTATTGCCGCACAGCTCTTTGATAGCTCGCCAACTCATCATACTTTAATTCGTCTAACAAAGCCTGGTGCTCTGGCTCTTTAGAGGACATATCTCCCGCAGTCTCCACTTCTGGCAATGGAACCTTTCGTTTACGTGATGACCATGAGCACTTGAAGCCGTAGCCCTCGCACCGGCTACAAATTGGCTGTCGCCCATCGCACTTGGCCTTGAGCAGCCGACATTTCTCACAAGCAATCGATGCCCTCTGGCGCTTCATGGTGCATGTCGATAGGATGATGGTTCAGAAGTTGGTGATGTCGAAAAGGAATGCTGCAAATGCAGAAGCCAGAGAGAATGAATGAATGAGAATGAAGGGGGCTTGTGCTTATGTCAGCACATCAACCATAACGCTGTCTAGATCACGTGATAGCACCATGATTTGCAAGCATATCTCCCACCACAGTCAAAATTATCGAAGGCAAGCATAGCAGATAGATAGGCAACGAGAGACTAAACTTCTCACTCGGATTGACGCAGCTGCAGTAAGGGATAGTCGGTGAAAGGTTCAAGTTCGAATTCTGCATCAGTTGATCCGACGATAACGAGGGGCCGCCCGGGCCGTGATTACCGCGATAACCGGGACTGCCGCGTTGCTCGCACGTCAATGATTCAAGGCAGGGGGCAACCGGTGGGAATTTTCTTCCCACCACAATCGTGCTTGCTGCTGTCCTAGAAGATGCAGTCACAGTGCAATGTTCAGGTGCAACACGAAAAGCAAGAACGACCGTCAACCTCGTCCCCGAGAGAGAAACTGATGACTGAATCCGATTCTGAGTCCGAAATCAATCTCGATGAGGTCGCCGCCCCGCCACCGGTATATGATCGTCCCGATGAGGATCACCTCGAAGACCAATTATCCCACCAGGCAGGGAGAGAGGAAGAAGAAGACATCGAACAGGGGTCGCAACAGGATCAAAATGGGTATGCGACGGCGGCGGGCACGGAAGAAGCTGAGAAGCAGCAGGGGAGGGGCCTTCGTTCAACTTCCATGCGCATGCCCTATGTCATCGCCAATTTGATCTTCTTCTCGTTCCTGGGCACTCTACTGAGAATGGTCATCGAGAGCCTGACCTTCTACCCAGGAGCGCCCGTCAACACCAGTGTGCTATGGGCCAATGTCGGGGGCTGTTTTGTCATGGGATTTCTCAGTGAAGATCAAGGGCTGTTCCGGTTCAAGGAAGTGGATATCCAAGTCGAACACGAGGATGATGGCCAGCGCAGGGCGCGTCTGACCGCACACAAGAAGACCATCCCACTTTACATTGGACTGACCACCGGCTTCTGCGGGAGTTTGACCTCCTTTTCCACCTTCATCCGCGACCTCTTCCTCGCCCTCTCCAATGGCCTGTCCGTTCCCGTGGGCCCCTACTCAGACGTCTCCTTGTTCGCTGCCGCGCAAGATGCCCCCCAGGCTCCCAACGGCGGGTTCAGCTTTATGGCAATCATTGCAGTACTCTTCCTCGAAGTCGCACTATCCACGTTCAGCATCAAGCTCGGAGCCCATACGGCGGTGTTTGTCTCCTCCTGGACCCCCCGTTTACCGCAATGGTGGCTGGAACGGATCGTCAACCCGTGCATGATCCCGTTGGCCACTCTGTCCTGGATCGCGCTCATCTGCCTCGTCGCACTGCTTCCGCGGTACGCATTGGACCCGACCCTATGGAGCGCAGAGATATGGCGTGGCCCCGTGCTGTTTGCGCTGGTGTTTTCCCCGGTCGGCTGTCTCGCACGGTTCTTCTTGTCGATGAAGCTCAACAGCCGTGTGGCCGCGTTTCCACTGGGAACCTTTGCGGCGAACGTATCAGGAACCGCGGTGCTAGGCATGGCCTACTGTTTACAGCACAGCTCGATTAGTGCCGCAAGTATGGGTGGGGGAAGCGTCGTCGGCTGCCAGGTGCTGCAAGGGATTATGGACGGGTTCTGCGGCTGTTTGACAACAGTTAGTACATGGGCGTTGGAATTGATCGACTTGCGTCCCCGGCACGCTTATGTGTATGGGATCATCAGCGTGGTGGTGGCCTTCTGCTTGTTGGTGGTGGAGATTGGAAGTTTGAAGTGGACTCGCGGGCTGGAGACCCCCATTTGCTTCAGTGCGAGTACAGGACAGTAACTATCCATCAATGACAATCAGCTGGTCGTTTGTTATCTACCTGATCAGCAAGATCGATAGAACACTAAGTTTTGTGGAAATATATATCCTTTTTGAATCATATTAGTCTACTAACTGGGATGTTTACCCTCATCCGGCCTTAGTCGAGGCAACCGCGTTGGGTATTTCAAGCCTCGGTCCCTCAATTGCTATGGTGAAATCCCCTCCTCGATTATGTGGATTAGAGTGTATATGATGGGGTGTTAAACAGTGTAATTCTGTCCCCAATGATACATGTAATCTATAGCTTAGAAGATAATATCGGTTGTATGGCCAGTGATAATGCAGGCCTGTTCTATCACTCGCTAATTTACCACATATAGGGCACCCTCTGACAAATACTGGTCGAACCATCTTCCCCTACTGGCTTTTATTCACTCAAGGATAATTCAACCGAAGCTAGGAAGGGCGAGACAGGTCTCTCACGCTCAATCTCCACCCTGGGAATGTTAGTCTGGAATGCGCAGGGTGGGGCGTGCTGATAAGCTTAGGTGAATCTGAGATCATTTGATCCGTCAGGGTTTTCTAGGGTTCACCATTCTCGGTATCTTGGATTGCTGCACCCCTTCAATCGGAATTACACTCGCATTGCTCCCCCCATCGAATGCTATATACTCTCACGACGTGTTTAGCAGCTTGCATTAGCATAAAAGTTGACAGACTCACCCCGTCAATGCTTTAACCTAGCTGTTGCAGGCAATTCACCAGGACAAGCCTTCTCACGCAATGATTGAGTTTTTCCTCACGCCACCAGGCTAAACTTCACCGAGTCAAGTGTGTTAGTAGCGCAAACTCAGCAAAGTCAACCGGCCATGAGGCTCGTGGGCGCAATCCAACGCGGCCATTCATGACTCGGAGAAAATCCGGAGGGGGAAAATTGACCGGAAGGAATGAAGGCGCTAAAACCCAAAGGGGAACTCGACACGAGCGAAAGATCAATCTAATCAATCTAGTCAATCAATCAGATAATCTGATAAGGCTCCGCGCCCCCTCTTTCCCTTGCTTGAACCCTCTTGGCAATTCCCTTCCTCCTTGGTTTGGGTCCCTTAGGGGCCAGTAGAGCCACTGTTGACTGGTTGAATAAATCCTTCAATAATTGCCAAGCCAGCGTTGTCAGAATGACTGCTGTCGCTGCTGCAGTCGGAATATCCGGTTCTCTGTTGCACCATTTCCTAGTCCATGCCTCGAGTCATGCTACCAAATTAGATTGAATCAGCCTAGCAATACTACAGGGAAATTTGTTTTCCGGTTCTCGGACCACCTGTGCGGGACCATGTGGCAACTGAAGTATAAGTAGAGGTTGAGGCCCGTCCCAGCCTGCATTCCTGTTCGTGACATTTGTTCCGGACACCCACGACCATGGCTCTGCGGAACCGCTTTATCAACCCCTTCGCGGCCAAAGGCGCTGTCGAGGCACAGTCTGAGACTGGGGCCCTTGATCTCGAGACAACTGCAGAGTCGAAGCACCCCATTGACCAAGCACAGGAGACCGATCGCTCCTCGCAGGATGATACAATCATCGACGACAAAGCGCAGTCGGGTACCCAGAAGGCGCAGGCCAGCACCCATGCCTGGACGAGGAACACCCTGATTGCGCCCTACATCCTGTAAGTCTCCGACCACTCGCTCTTAAACATCCCCCCCCCACTGACCTAAACCCCCTCTTAGGGCTTGGATCGTCAACTTCCTCGAATACTTCAGCTCCGGCCTCCTCGGCTCCCTGTCCCCCTACATTTACAGCGGCTTCGCCCTGCATTCCCTGACAGGTCTGACCTCGGTCATCGCCTCGTTAATCTCCGCGATGGTCAAGTTTCCTTATGCAAAGCTCATGGACATCTGGGGCCGACCGCAGGCCTTCGCCGTCGCCGTAGGCTCGCTGACGCTAGGGCTGGTGATGATGGCTGCCTGCAAGAACGTGCAGACGTACTGCGCCGCGCAGGTCTTCTACCAAATTGGCTTCAGCTGCATCGACTTCTCGATGACGATCTTCATCGCCGACACAACCGCCCTGAAGAACCGGGCGTTCTGGATCGCCTACGCCTCGTCGCCGTACCTGATCACTCCCTGGATCTACGGGTACGCGGCCGACCGCATCGTCGCCCCCGGGGGCATCGGCTACCGCTGGGGCTTCGGGGTGTTCGCCATCATCATGCCCATCGTCTGCGCTCCGCTGTGGGGACTGTGGTACTACATCCAGCAGAAGGCTGAGCGGATGGGCCTGACGGAGAAACGCGAGCGCAGCGGGCGCACGCTGGCGCAGTCGATCGTCCATTACGCCATCGAGTTCGACGTGGTGGGGCCGCTCATCATCGCGACGGGCTTCTCGCTTTTCCTGCTGGCCTTCAACCTGTACTCTTACCAGGCCAACGAGTGGCGCTCACCGCTGATCATCTGCTTCATCATTATCGGCGCCCTGCTGATCCTAGCCTTTGTGGTGTGGGAGCGCTTCTGGGCCCCCGTGCAGTTCATGCCCTGGGCGCTGATCCAGGACCGCACCGTCGTCTTCACCTTCTCCATGGTCGTCTCCCTCTACCTGGCCTGGTACATCTGGGATAGCTACTTCTACAGCCTGCTGCAGGTCGTCTTCAACCAGAACGTCACCCAGGCCACCTACATCTCGAACATCTACACGATCGGCTCGTGCTTCTGGTGCCTGGTCTTCGGCGCTATCCTGCGCTACCAGGGCCGCCTGAAGTACTGGGCCATTTGCTTCGGCGTGCCCCTGACCATTTTGGGCGTGGGCCTGATGATCAAGTTCCGCCAGCCCGACGTGAACATCGGGTACATCGTGATGTGCCAGATTTTTGTGGCTTTTGGGGGTGGCACCCTGGTCATCTGCGAGCAGATGACGGTCATGGCTGTGTCGGCGCAGCGCAACATCCCGGCTATCCTGGCCATCGAGGGCGTCGTCGCCAGTATCGGCAGCGCCCTGGGCGGTACGGTGGCTGTCGCCATGTGGACAGGCATTTTCCCCGTGAAGCTGCGGTCGCTGCTGCCCGCGTCCGCGCAGGCCGACTGGGTGACAATCTACGGCTCGCTGGACGTGCAACAGTCCTACGCCAGAGGCACCGCCACCCGCGATGCCATCGACTCGGCCTATGGCGAGACCCAGCGGCTGATGCTGATCACGGCGACATGTCTGTATCTGATCACCTGGTCGTCATGTTTCTTCTGGAAGAACATCGATGTCAAGAAAATGAAGCAGCAGGTGCACGGGGTGCACTTCTAGGCTTCTCAGGCGGGTCCTTAATCTATTGATTGATATTCTTTTAGAGAGGGGAGGCAGAGAACCAATGACGCTCTGCACGAGTGAGCAAAAAGCACGGGGAATTATATCCAGAATGAAAGTGTGGATTTACTTTGTTAGACAAGTATGCTTGTCTCTGTCCTGTTCAGCAGTTGCCATTAATATAGTATAATATGTAATAGAAAAGAATCGAAGGTAAATGAAAAGAATCCTTCTCTTCCAGAGAATAAGAAAAACTGTCTAAAATCGAGGCAGTTGATAAAGAATGAAATGTGCACTAACAAAAACATCCCTAATAGACCTGCACCACCAGCCACACCAGAATGTAACCCTACTTCCCCTCCTGCTCCCCCTCGACAACCGTATTCTTCTTCTTTCTCACATCAACCCACCCCATCCCAAACGCCGCCACAAACCCCGTCAAACAGCACGCCATTAGCAGATAAAACACTTTATCCAGACTATTCGCGAACGCCAGCAACACCCCAGCCAGCTCCACGCTGCTGCCACTACCCTCCGGCACCAACGCCCGGACGGATTTCGCGCTCGCCCCAGCGGCCAGGGCCGCGTCCACCGAGACCTGGGGCGCATGCAGCCGGATCTCCTTGACGAGCTGCTGCCGGAAGATTACCTCCGCCACGACGACGAACACGGCGCCGGCGAAGTTCTGGCAGAAGATCATGAAGGCGATACCGATGGGGATCAGATGAACGGGGAGGTGGTTCTGGATGGCGATGATGCCCTTTGTTTGGTTAGCTTGGTGTCTGGATGAAAGCGAAAGAGGTGTTGTGTGCTGTAGGAGGGTGTAGATTATAAAAGGGTAGCTTACCATCTGCATCCCAATCCCGCGCCCACTGCCCAGCACGATCTGATACCCAATCCACTTGCCTGTTGGGGTCGAAGGGGCAAACATTGTGACAAGACCGTTGCCGACGGCGCTGATGGCGCTGCCTGCCGCCGCGAAGGGGAGGTAGTACCCCAGTTTTTGCACTGCATGCCGTTAGACACTTTTCAACCTACCCAGATGCAAGATTTGGAGTAGGATATGGACGTACCGAAAGCCCCCGAAAGAATGACCATCAGCAACTGACTCAAGATGCCCGGCAGGGTGTTCACGCCGCTCATGGCGGGCCCGTATCCGCGCACCCCCTGGAAGTAGATGGGCAGATACTGTGCCGCCACCAGGATGGACGCCACGAGCATCCCTCCATTGATGGCGCTGGAGTAGACGATGCGCGCGCTGACCATGGACGTCGGGATCATCGCCCGCTCGCCCATGCGCTTCTCCCACAGCGCGAACACGATGGCCGTCGCCCCGGCGCCGCAGAACAGTCCAATCACCACCGAGCTGTCCCAGCGGTAGTCATTTCCGCCGTACTGGAGGGCCAGCAAGACCATGATGGCGGCCGGGCCGAAGAGGGTGAATCCGAGAAGGTCGAGATCTGGGAGGGTGCGGCGGACCAGGGCCAGCGAGAAGGGGGCTTTGGTGGTGAGTTCGGGGACGTGCATGAAGAGGAGGAGGACGGCAGTCACGGCGCCGACGGGGAGGTTGATGTAGAAGCCTGCCTTTGTTCAGAATGCTTGTATTGGTATTTTGGGGAAACTGTAAGAGATACGTACACCAGCGCCAGGTTGTGTACTGGGTGAGCGCTCCGCCGATCAAGGGGCCGCAGATGATGCCGACCTGCGAGACTGAAATTAGTCAGTGGATTGTCCTCTACCAGATCAAGAGACAGCGACTTACTGCCAAGATAGATTCCGGTGTAGACTGAGGTATTGTTAGCCAGCCATAAGTCTCGCTTCAAGCGTTGAGGAACTCACTAGGCCGTTTCTCCAGCGGCACTGAGCCAGCAATGATGGTCATCCCCCCGTTCAACAGCCCCGAACTTCCCATGCCAGCGATCGCTCGCCCTCCGATCAGCATGGACGAGGAGTTGGCCAGTCCGCAGATGAGGGAGCCCAGCTCGAACACCCCGAAGAAGAACAAATACGACCACTGCACAATCATCAGTCTTTACTTCGTAACTCCTCTTGGCGATCTCCCTACCTTGGTATTATAGAAGGTGTACACTTTGCCCGACAGCGGCTGCAACGCGGCACTCGCCAACTGGTAGGCCGCTGTGTACCAGCCCACATCGTCCAGCGAGTGAAACTGACTCGTGATGTTGGGGATGGCCTGGAGGAATGCGTCGATGTGCAACGATCAGTATGTATTCTAAGGTGTAGATTCTATCAGGCGACGGCAACCTACCACACCAATAATCGATCCATCAAGCAGCATCAGAAACGCCGCAAGAGTGACACTGGCCAAGACGGCAAAGAGCTTGAGGCCTGTGATGTACTCGTGACTCTCATCGGCCGTCGTTGCGCTGCCCAGCTCCCTGTGACTCTCGCCGGCGGGGATCATACCGTCTTCTTTCTCATCCGGCAGCGGGTGATGCAGCTCCGACTCCAACTCCGACTTCGTGGGAGCTAGCCTGGTCCGTGGCGATGATTCAACGTTATCCATTTCGCACGTTCTGGTTAGAGTTATCAGGTGGTGAGTTAAGATACGCGAATGCGGGGTGAATGTAGGGTATAGTAAGAAGAAGAGGGTATAGTATAAAGGAGAGCTGGAATCAGGGTCCAAGAGGATAAAAGACGCAGAAAAGCACTGGGCAGAAAGCCCTAGCCCATAACAAGCATTCCAAAACTCAGAGCTGACCCTGAACTTGTTTGACTTCTCAATCAGCTCGGTGGGCAGTAGCCACCTCCCAGAAGGCATTTGGTGGCCTGCAGTCCCGGTGAGCGGTGGAAATTGCCGAAGATCGACAGTCCCGCCAATACCTCCGCCGCTAAGTCCGGGGTCGCACAGCCCTAATCCACACTATCAATTGGGACTGCGACTACGGAATGGCTGCACGCTTTATCTTTTTCCGGTGCGGTCACAAGAATGTGCATGTCCTTTGCCGCAGACTCCTGTGTATTCTTGTAGACTACTGCGCGCTACTGCGCGCTACTGCACCCGGGATGGACTCCATTGGGCCTTTCGTGATGCGCGTCACATTTACCCGAAAGGAAAATGCTCAGAATAAGCAAGCATGGCAGCTGATGAGTGGGGTCTTGAAGAATGGGCGAAATCACCGAATCGATTCCCTGCGGTGGCCAGTGGCCAGGGATGATGAAAATTACCACGGTCTAGAGCAGATGGTCGAACCCGATCGCCCGGAGTAGACCCTGACTCGAGCATAACCAGGCGAAATTTAATACTTGATTAGTGAAAGCAACAAGAGTGACCTGATCAAAAAAAGGTTACTCGCCTCGAAAAAGAATCTCGAAGACATGTACCTCTCGAGTCACTCCCTCGACAAGACTTTTGGTTCGGCAGTACTTGATGCTTGGTATACAACATGTAGTCTGTGCTGGTATCCAAGAATTATCCTGCGTTCGACTCAGAGGCCCTGCTCCAATGGACTCACTGATGCCCTGAATCTTACTGTAAGAATAAAGAGAGATATATGAGTATAATGAAACACCCATGTAGATATCCGCTCCTCCAGGGTCGTGTCCTGAAGACCTGCAGTCAAATCGGAATGGCACATTCCTACCACTAATATTCCAGACAAATCTGACCTGAAGTAATGCTATATACAAACTCGCTCTCCTTGAACGCCCAGCAGAGAATCCTATAGCTCCATTACAATCAGAGCACTAGATGTCACAACAATCGGGCTCTGTATCCCGAGTCAATCCAAGCACCTTACCCGCCTCATCTTCCCCCT
Source organism: Aspergillus floridensis (assembly GCA_012184565.1). NCBI lineage: Eukaryota > Fungi > Ascomycota > Eurotiomycetes > Eurotiales > Aspergillaceae > Aspergillus > Aspergillus floridensis. The sequence goes on from WOUI01000061.1 coordinate 46,835, forward strand.
CAACGCCTCTATCACCCTTAATCCGCCTCTTTCCCGCCCACCAGCGGAACTCCCCGCATCCAACTCCACCTGCATCAACGTCGAGAACAGCAACTGCCCACTGGGCCCACTGAACAGCCCCTCCGGCTTTTGTTGCGTGTCATCCAGCCCCGTCCGCGGCGACGAGAGGCAGAACTCCTCCGGCAGGCCGAGCAGCATCTCAATCGGCCGCAGCTGACTCCCTGTCAGACAGTACAGTAGGTGACTCAGCATGCCCAAGCCGGGGGGGACGGCGATGCCACCGAGAAACAGCTTGGGGGCCGCTTGCGTTGCCAGGTTGAGGGCCGTGGGGTTCAGCCGGGCCTGCTCGATGAAGTGGCCGAAGATGGCGTCGTAGATGGAGATCGTGAGCAGGTGGCAGCTGAGGATGGTAAGGAGGTCGGCGATGCTGAGGCGCGGGTGGGTGAATGCTAGGGTGGTTACGGTGTTGCTGCTGGCAGGGGTCTTGGTAGCTAGGTGGTGGCTGTTGGGAATTTCTGACGAGGGAGAGGCTTGGATTGACCTCAGAAATTGAGCAAAGTCCGCAGCTGTGTGTGCAATTTTGGCGAGGGGGTTGTTGGTGCTGATCTGGATATCCGGTGGGTTCGGCTGAGTGGAGGAGTCGCAGCCGCCGGGTTCGTGGAGGCAGGTCAGCCACATGGCTTTGGTCATGTCCCATGGCATCGACCGGAGACTGAAGAGTTGTTTGGAGAGTTCTCGCTGGAGCACGGAGAGGTGCAGGCCGTGGTCGAAGGTCGGAGGGGGCAGCTGGTCGCCAAAGAGCGGCAGCAAGCCCGGGTCGACGGGCTCGAGCTGCAGGAGCGAGAGATGCTCGGTCGGGCTGGTGTTCATCATCGGGTCATTGAGCAAGGCTGCTGGTGAGGGTCCATCCGGCGGTGTTGATGGAGAGGACATAGTCTGGATGGTCGCACTGCCATCAGTCGGGAACCCGACATCGATGGAGTTCCACGGAGCATGGCTCATCTCGTAGTCGGCATCCAGCAGTTCGAGGTTGAACCAGTCATCCACGCTGGTCAGGGCGTGGAGATCCACCGTGGGAAGAGATGGACTCGGATTGCGCGGGCTGTGCATATCATCATTGTTACATTTCGATCGAGTCGAGCCAGTGGTCTGTCGCGAAGCCGTGGTCGAGTTCCTGGGTCGACCCGGCCGCTTGGATGAACTGGTTACACATTCCATCTGGGATCGAATGCATCGAATGCACGAGTCGGCGGGGTGGCCGGGGGCACGAACGCAACGCAGCTTCTGCGTCCTGCAGCGATCACAGGCGGCTCGTTTGGGGGGGTTGTTGGAGTCTGACATTATGGAGGGTGCATGCAGTATCGATCAATTAATTCCAAGTGCAGTATTAAGGTCTATCGTCAATGCTCAATGTACCATCGCTGCTGATTCTTATACTTCGACTACAATACCAGCAGCCCTCGAGGCTCAGACTATGGGCAATGTGTTCTGATTTTGCTTTTCCTTCCCACAGCACCACATTCCATGCGGAGTTCTGATCGACGCTGTCCTCTGCAGGCGACGAGATTGATAACCACTCAATTAAGGGCTCTCAATACTCCGATGGGGTAATCAGAGCCGACATAAGCCAGTAATGAATTCCTATCGCGGTTGCTATAATCCCCCCGGTGGGAGAGGGGGGTTCATTGGCAGTACATGAGCTCATTTACAACCAAAGTACGTGAACAACATCCCAGCAAACAGGCAAGTATCCCGGCCAGCCCGTGAACAGATGAGGGAACCCTATCTTCGCGGCGCTCACGTCTTTGCCACTGTGTCTCCGACTCTGCAGCAGCACAAGGATTCATGACGAAAGTGATTGGTTCTCCGAGTCAGCACTAAAGCGGGGGATCCAGCCACCAGGCTGAACGCAATGTTGCAGAGAGGGCAGACGAGCCCTTGGCTCTAGTGGCTTGGGGCTAGTGACATGATCTAGCCCTAGAATGGAGGACAATCCATACAAGGCGTCTGGAGGTCCTCTGATGACCCTCTTTGAATTCGCCCATGGATTGCAGTGGGGCTTCTTCTTCGCTATTTCACTACACGGCGCGTTGTCTAGAATTACTATCGTCTGAACAAAGTGATCATTCGAATCTAGTGCCTCCGCCGTGACGAGGCCGTGCGGATCAGCCGGCCGCATGGTCGCCCTCGCTCCAAATTTTTGATGATGTGATAGTCTACCCTCTGTACACTCTGTCCAGAGAGATCGGATCACTGCTAACTCAATTGAGATAATCCTCATACATCGGCCCCATTACTACTCCGGAATTGGCAGCGATACGAGAATAGGGGCACTTCAGACGACCCGGCGATTAGAATTAGCTCCCGCCTCGGCGTCGATCGGCTGGCTCCTTCGCTGGGTGATTAGAAGACTACCAACGACCTACTACGATACAAGATTCAATCCTCGTGCTGGATGGGAACTGTTTCACGCAACTGAGATGTCAGAACTCGTGCAGGGGGGATAAAAACATGAAAGCATTCTTTCATCGGATCACCAACTTCTAAAGGATTCCTCGTTGTGGACCAGAAGGAAGAAGACGTGGTGATCGACAACTAGAGGGAAGACTGCATGGCCTCATGGCGATCAATGGGCCCTCTTAAGTTTAATCCCATCGATTGGTGGTCTTCACTTCATTTGGTGGAACTCTATGAGTATCCTGCATTCTGCATTGACTCTGCAGAGCGCCGAGAACTGTGGGGCTAAAGCTGTCCAGGCCGTCGTCCTAAGAAGTCCTTTTCGGTGCTATCCGGCGGGGGAGTTTGTCAGCCAACTTCGGGCTTCCACGCTCGTGTCTGTGCAAGCCACCAACATAGCTGGACCCTGCTTAACCTTACTAGCCTCCGACGGTTGGGGTGGTAGGCATGCTGGATGGGCGAGTTAATGGCTTTGTTGGGATTGAAACAATGTTGTGGGTGGCCTACGCTGCCGGTCGCCCACCGCGGGCCGCATGGCCGTAGATCCTGTCGACAAGGCTGTTCTATCGCCGGTTGACCTTGATTACTGACTGGAAGATCGAGCTAAAGATAGGTTCGGTGTCAGTGCCTTCTAGCTTAGATCTCGAACCCTGACCCACGCAGCGCAGAGGCAAAAAGGTGGATCGTCTTCAGCTGCCTCTTATAAAACTGCTACAAGAGCATGCGTACCCTCAGCCAACAGCGGGGTAGCTACTAGGCAACCGTGAACCCATCGGTTTACTTCGGAAAGATGGAGATGCTCAATCGGCAAAGATACAGTACAATACCCCCTTGCATTCTTTTTTCCCTGCGAGGCATGTGTGATGTTGGGGCTACACAGGCTGACTTAGCTTCCCACCTAGTGCTACACCTACAAGCTTTTAATCCAATTGATAGTGAATCCGCAGCAAAGCATGCATCAGCAGACTTGATGCACCGATCAACAAAGGCTCTACAGAGTAAGTACAGCAGCCAAACCAATCCGAGTGGCCATTCAAAACTACCGAATGTCTGAAGGTCCCCAAACCATCCGACCGACCGACGGGGTAAACTCCGACCGCTAAGCCCGAGAACACCAGCCCTAATCCGCAACATCCTAGTCTTGCAATCAACTTTTCCCCTCACTAACGCCGCGAAGCAAACCTGAAGATGAACTCCGCAAGCAAACTCCAGATCGCGAGGTATAAAGCCTGGGATCGTCCAGCATGAAGCACTATCAGTCTCATTCTCATCACCAGCACTTCCCCATTCACCTCCCATTGCATTGCTCCATCGTCCACTCAACAAGATGAACCCCGTCAACACCAAGCCCTACCAGCTCCCCGCCGACGCAACCTGGTTCAGTATGCCTCTCCATTCCCACAGAACCCGCAGAGCCCACTGACACGACACAGTAACCGGCTGCTCCAGCGGCATCGGCCGCGCGCTGGCCACGCACGTCGCCGCTCAACCCGGCCACCGCCTCATCGCGACCGCTCGCAATCCCTCCAGCCTCTCTTACCTGTCCGACGACAACCCTTCAATCCTCAAGCTCGCTCTAGACGTGACCTCCCCCGAGGCGGTGGACGCCGCCTTCGAGGCCGCGGCAGCCCACTTCGGGGATAGCTACTACATCGACGTGCTGGTCAACAACGCAGGCTACCCGCTGTCCGGAGACAGCGAGGCCGTGACCGAGACGGAGATGCACGACGAGTTCGAGACCAACTTCTTCGGGACGGTGCGCGTCGCCCTGAAGGCCGTCGCGGTGATGCGGCAGTCGCCGACGCGCCGGGGTGGGCTCATCTTCAACGTCTCCTCCGTGGCGGGCGTGTGCGCCTTCCCAGGCCATGCCTTCTACCACGCCAGCAAGTTCGCAGTCGAGGGGTGGACCGAGTCGGTGGCACGGGAGGTGCACCCTGATTGGAACAGTATGTTTCTCTTACCAGGGGATCTAGAATGATAAGGGCAAGTGGGTGTGCTGACCGTAGGAAGTCAACTTCTGCATCGTCGAGCCCGGCGCTGTCAAGACCAACTTCGAGACGACCAGCAAAAAGCACATCAAGCCGCACGAGGCCTACGCCGCGCCCGATCTGCCGGCCAGACAGCTCGAGGTGTTTGTGAAGAAGGGGCTCGAGGCGGGCGTTGGGGTGCAGCCGGAGCAGGTGGCGCAGGTGTTGTATCAGGTGGCGGCCCGCGGGGAGAAGGTGCCACTGTGGTTGCCGCTGAGTGGGACGGCCATCATGCTCATCACGGCCAAGCTGCACGGCAGACTGCAGGAGCTGGAGAGTAACAAGGAGCTGAGTGCGATCGACAAGGACCAGGCCCAATTTAAGCTTAACTAGAATGTCTGGTGTGCCTGTTGTCCTCGGGACCTATGTTGACATAACTCACTTAGTTACTTGGAGAGATGGAGCCGATGTAGAAGACTTGGATGCAAATAAATGCTTCTCAATCTCGACACGCATTTTGACAGTGTTTCGCCGCTCGAATGGAAGCAATTTCAAGATATCCGATTATCTTTCTGGTTTGCTTGGAGGATATCGGAATTATTGATTTACGTTGAGGACCTAGCTTTCATGTAAAACAGAGTACTACGTATAGGGCTTCCAAATTTCTTCATACTTATCGCTCAAGTTATATTCATAGACAACTATACTGAGCTACCCAGCGTAGCCGGAGAGATTAGATCTGGGAATTGAACCGATCCTATTAAAGAACATTTAGAACCCTAACCGGTTAAAGGTTAATAAATTATCGATGTACCTAGACACTCACTTACATTGAATATCCAGACATCCAACAAGCCGGTCCAGATCCGGGTCAACGCCAGCCTGAGGCAGGATCCAGGCTGCAACAATCACTCGGCGTGGCCGAGCAGCACCACGTGACCCTTTCTGCATAGCTTAGTCAGTGGTCCTTGATCTGCGGTATAATTTCTTCATCTCCGCCATTCACGGGGCAAACAACGTCATTCACCCCATACCATCTCAACAACACTGCTCCGGCGCAGGAGAAGCTGCATGCTGTGGACACTGATCATACAGCCCGAGCCAGAAGCAAGAGCGACCACAAAAGGTAGCGCTTATGGCACCAGATGCACTTCTCTGGCCCGCGCACCTGGCCAGACAGCTCGAGCACTCCTAGTATGACGCATGCATGACTGAATGATGTGGTAGTCGGGGTCTGCCATGATACATAACCTGCCCGGTTTACACACTCGACTTTTCCCACCGAAATCTGTCAAACCACTTTCCTCGGTATATCTCTCAAACACATAACCCCCCGTTAAATCGAAACCATGTCGTCGCAAATGGGCAAAGATGGCACCTTCCAGCCCCCGCAGGTAAAACAGGCTCAGAGCAAGCCAGGGTACGTTTCCACCCCCGCAAGCATTGGAGCACAGCAGAGACTAACATTTCGAGTAGTCTGGAGAAGGAGATGGCGCCATCCAGCGAGTCCACCAAGCTAGAAGGCAGCGAGGGCTTCGTGGAATACACCGGCTCCAACAAGCTCAAGGACAAGAAGGTCCTGATCACGGGCGGAGAGTGAGTCTTCCCACCGGTGTAATTTGTGCCTGCCATACTGACCATCTGATCCAGCTCCGGAATTGGTCGGTCGGTCGCTGCGTTGATGGCCCGCGAAGGGGCCGACATCACCATCGTATACCTGCCCGAGGAACAGGAAGATGCAGAACACACGAAGAAATTGGTCGAGAAGGAAGGGCGCAGTTGTCTCCTGGTCCCGGGCGATTTGCGGAAGAACGAGACTTGCAAGAAGGCCGTGGAGGAACATGTGAACAAGTATGCTGGCTTCAATTTGTCTTCTCGGGCTACGGGACTAATGCAGCTGTCTTGCTCTTATAGGTTCAAGCACATCAACGTTCTCGTGAACAACGCATCGAAGCAGTACATGTGCAAGGACCTGGCTGAGATTGATCTCGACAAAGTCGAGGACACCTTCCGCACCAATATCTTGCAGATGATTGCCATCACCAAATACGCGCTTCCGCATATGTCCAAGGGAGATTCGTCAGTCTTCCCCATTGTAACTGCACGATTCTAGCCGGCTAACCCATCCTCCGCAGGATTATCAACAACACATCCGTCACCACCTTCCGCGGCTCCGGCACGATGGTCGATTACGCATCAACCAAGGGAGCGATCGTGGGCTTTACCCGGTCGCTGGCCCTGCAACTCATGCCCAAGGGCATTCGGGTTAACGCGGTCGCGTACGGTCTGCCCCTATTCTTTCACATTATCCATCCACTAACTGATAGTGGCGACAGACCCGGTTCCGTATACACTCCTATTCAGATTGACACAAGAGATGCCGAGTCCATGGAGGGATGGGCGTCCGGCAAGCCGCTGGGCCGTCCGGGACAGCCTTCCGAGGTGGCGACGAGCTTTGTATTCTTGGCTAGCAAGGATGCGTCTTTCTATTGTAAGTGACTTTGTTTCCTTGTTCTATGAACGGTCGAGGCTGTTACTAATGTCATTGCAGCGGGACAAGTTCTGCATTGCTACCCTCTGGGAGAGTAGCGGCGGCGGACATGACTGGATGAATTGAGAGGTATGTTTCGATGAAATGAGAATAGCTAACATGAAATCATGATTTCACACATAAGGTAGCACCGTGAATTACAATTCCATACAATACTGAACTATAAAATCTATACTATCTTTCCTAGAAGACTTCGTGAATCAGTCGAAAGTTTGTCCACTAGCCCGTCCTATTATATATTGCACGGACCAATCAAGCCGAGCCCCCAGCGCTTTCTGGAGCTGCGTAACACAGCAACCAATCATCTAAAAGTCAAGTTTATTATTGACCTGGGAATTTGTGAATGCTATGTACGGTGTACACTAACTATCTTCTCGTATTGCCAATGTCTGCAACCTCTTTTCTACTGTTCTTGGCGGGCTACCCGATGGCAATCATATCTGATCCTGCTGCCGGTGGAAAGACAAGCAGGTCTGACGCATCACTTCCACCCTTTTCCCGTCAGGCTTGGACACAGTGACTCGGTGGGATAATCCCTGGCCTGTGATGCCAAGTCGGGAGTTCTGCAGCGGGCGCTCGTCCCGAAGTCGGAACCCTGTGTGGCGTGCCATGTGCCAGGTACTGCGTGGGGCAGGTTTGCAGTGCTTTTCAGCCTCAGTGTTTCAGGCTGTTCGTTCGGCGGTTGGTGTTTCTCACCTTGTGAGAAAAAAAAAGAAAAAAAAATATTCCAAAACCGGTAGAAATTGTATCCTCACTTATTGCAGCCATTCTCGTGAGAAAAGAGCACAGAAAGGGATGTCTGATGTAGGGTTCTCCCTGATGAATCGGTGACATCGGCACAGAGACAGCAGATAGGGAGAACCTGCCTTTGGACCAAGTGCCAGTCTACGTGATTATTCGACCAGTAGAGCCCATTCGTGTCCTGATGGGGATTGACTATACAAAATCGGGCAGGACCCCTGGCATCTTCTGCAGGCACCTCCTTTCTCCTTTGCGGCACAACGCGGATACCACTTCCTCAGCGCCAGTCCACTCATCTCGATCGATGCTTGTCTAGGGATTGACCCAGGAGATGCAGTGGGGCGAGGCTCGTATGCACGGGCCCGACGAATATCTGAGTCCCTGCATCGATTAGTCACCAGACCATCTTGACTTATACAACTCGCAATGGCTGCGTAGATTCAAGCTCTGGGCAGGGTACCGTCCGGTGCTGCCAGGAGCCAGTCGGCGTTTAGGGGCCTTCATCTCGAGGATAATGACAGGCGGGTGGTAATTTCAACACGAAGTCTTAGATTGTGTGTGTCTCACTGCAGCCCAACGGGGGAGCAGGAGGCCTGAACTAAGTGGGGCCAGCAGACTAATCACGAATTATGAATGTAAGGTACCAGGCACTAAAGTGACTAAACTCATTAAGCTAACTATGCACAAATTTTCAGAACAATCCAACGGGGGGAGCTGAAAGGGTCAACGCAGTGGGGCAGGCATACTAATCATGATCGTACTTTACTAGAACCAGCCAGGACTCTCTGACTATGCACAAATTCAGACTAAAGCCCGGTTCAGCCTCGAACTGGCTTGTCGACATTGATTGGCGCTCTTTCAGTCCAATCCGCACTGCTCCGCGCTAGTCCGCACGCGATCTCAGGGCTAATGAAGAAGACACCATCTGAAGAACCCTCACGGTCTTTAGCCGAGATTACAATGTCGCATTGCTCCAATCTTTGGATTAGATGAGCTGACCACCATGGGAGATTCTACGTTCCGTGAGAACTTCAGCTTGCCTGCAAAGGGAAACTGGTCGTATCGTCGTTCAGCTGAGACGGACCCTGGATGGACCCTACATGGACCCTCCACGAGCCCTCAACGAACAGTACCGGGAGGGCTGCGAGTATATAATTTGCCTCCTCAACCCCATGAGTTCAGATGGGAGCCAGGGTCGTTCACTGTCATTCTTTTACCCCCAGTCCTTCGTTCATCATGGCCAAGCTCAGCTGGCTTCTGACCTCTAGTCTTTCTTTTGCTTGTTTTTCCACAGCACTTCCTGCTGGCTCTCCTTTGAAATCTCAACCTCAGTCTTTTATCTCTCCTACTAACTACAGTTCTTTCGATGTCGACCAGTGGATTCCTTCAGCGGACTATGTTCCGGTCAAAGCAGGCGTTCCGTTCCTGATCCAGAATAAGACCGCGCAGCCCTGGAACCCAGTCTCCCCTCACTCGCACGGGGGTAACCTCACTTATCCCCACCAGAAGCGCGCCAGCTGCGGCGGGCCTACCTCGGACAGCCCTAGCACGTTCTGGTATGAGAGTATCACTCATAACGGCGAATCCTCCTTCCTCGACTCCTCTTATAAGGCCAACTACAAGGTCTTCCGCAACGTCGTCACCGACTATGGTGCCGACAACACCGGTGCCACCGATGCTTCTACCGCCATTCAGAATGCCATCAAAGGTGCGTCTCCTTGGTTATGTACCATGGTTATGTACCAATCCATGCACTAGAAAGACCTTCCCTGCTAACCCTACTCCAACAGCCGGAGCCTCCAACGGCCCTGACCGCAGCAGCGGCTCCATGGGCACCACCGGCCAGCCCGCCGTGGTATATCTGCCCGCCGGCACGTACCGACTCGACAACCCCCTCCAGCTCTACGTTGGCACCGTCTTTGTGGGAGATGCGTTGAATCCGCCCACTCTCAAGGCCAGCGCCGGCTTCCCCACCGACCACATTGTCTACGCCAAGGACCCCAACCTGGGCGGAACCATCAACTTCTATATCGCGTTCAAGAACGTGATTATTGACTCCACCAGCGTTTCCACCTCGACGTCCATCACCTTGCTGGACTGGACCGTCTCGCAGGCGACCCAGCTGACCAACGTGGTCTTCAACATGCCCGACAGCTCGAACCACGTGGGTGTGACGAGTCAGTATGATTCCAACAGTAACATCATTCTGGTGCGTCCCACCACTGATCTAACCCTCATGCCCCAAAAACTGACCATCGCCGGCGCAGAATGACCTGACCTTCTACGGCGGTGCCATCGGCATGGAGCTGAGCGGCCAGCAGTGGATCCTCAAGGGAATCAACATCAACGGCGCCAACGTCGGTATCAAGGCCGGTGCTTTCGAGCTCGTCTGCCAGGACTGCACGCTCCAGAACGGCGCCACCGGTATCGACGCCAGCAGCATCTCCGGCTCACTGACGGTGATCGACTCCACGGCCAACTACCTAGGCAACATGATCATCTCCTCCAACGCCGGCGGCAGCGCCCAGAACTCCATCATCCTCGACAACGTTGCCTGCACCAACAGCGGTAGCACCGTCTCGCTCAACGGCAACGCCGTCCTGACCGGCTCCGTCACCAACACCTGGGTCCACGGCGACCTGTACTCCGGTGGTGCAACCACCCCTGTTTACGAGCAGGGGCTGAGCGTGACCACTGCGCGCGCCGACGTCCTCCTCGACTCCAACGGCAAATACTTCACCATGGCCCCGCCCACCTACTCCCAGTACTCGGCCAACCAGTTCATCAACATCAAGAGCGTCTCCGGACTCCCCGTGTACGGCGACGGCGCCACGGACGACACCGCCAACATCAACGCCATCCTGGCCCAGTACGCCGGCTGCAAGATCATCTACTTCCCCGCCGGTACCTACATCGTCACCGACACCATCCTGATTCCCTCGGGCTCCATCATTATCGGCGACGCCTACGCCTCCGCCATCAGCGCCACCGGCGGCAACTTCTACAACCCCGATGCCCCCACGACCATGGTCCAGGTCGGTAACTCCGGCGACGTGGGCACCGCCCAGATTTCGGATATGCTCTTCACCGTCGCGGACGTGCTGCAGGGCTGCAAGCTGGTCGAGGTCAACATCGCGGGGTCGACCCCGGGAGCTGTGGGACTGTGGAACTCGCACTTCCGTATCGGGGGCGCCGCCGGCAGCAAGGTCCAGACCAACTGCTACGGCGACCCCGACATCTGCAAGGCCGCATGGGGCCTGATCCACTTGACGGCGACCTCCTCGGCCTACATCGAGAACATGTGGGGCTGGACGGCCGACCACAACCTGGATGGCAACCTGGAATCGACCACCGTCTCGACCGGCCGCGGCATGCTCGTCGAGGCCACCCAGGGCACCTGGCTCGTCGGTACCGCCATGGAACACAATACCCTGTACCAGTACAACTTCGAGTACGCTTCCAACGTCCTCAGCAGCTTCCAGCAGAGTGAGACCCCCTACTGGCAGGGCTGGGGCGCCCCCAGCTCCGGCATCGCCCCCGCCCCTTGGACCGACAACCTGATCGCCAGTGACCCCACCTTCAGCGAATGCGACGCCGATGACGTCGGCTGCCGCATGGCTTTCTTCGAGCGCATCCGCGGATCGAGCAACCTGTTCCTGTACGGTGGCGGTGTCTGGGTGTTCTTCAACCACGGCGGCAGCTGCACGGGCGATTGCCAGGCGAATGCGATCCGCATATTGTCCAGTGAGGGCAGTGTCTATTTGTACGGCACGAACGTCAAGGCCATCACCAATATCGTGAAGGAGAACAAGGTCGACGCGGCGCTGGAGAGTGATAACCAGGGTGGTTGGGGTGGTGTCGTGGCGGCCTATCTCCACAGTGCGGATGGTGCGACCTCCTCGGGTGGTAGCAGCAGCAGCAGCGGCAGCAGCAGCACTGGACCTGCGGTGACCGGCAATGGGCTCAACTGGTACAGTTCGTCGTTGACCGACGGCGCCACAGCCTACGAGGACCCCGAGTACTACTACTGCTTTGGCGGAGCCGCGGCCAACTTCCCCCCCTTCGCGAACTGGATGGGCTTCACCGAGATGTTCGACCTGAACCAGCAGACCTCGATGGCCTTGGTCGAGGACGGACCCATCCAGGGCGATATCTGGAACGCGATTGTGGAGGTCTCCGCCGATGCCAAGGTCGATCCGAGATTGATTCTGGCGGTTGTTATGCAGGAGGTATGTTGTCTCTCAGGGCTTTCATTTATAGCATAGCTTCATCACTAACCGAGTTTCCTCACAATTAGTCCAGCGGCAACGTCTACGTCGGCTGCACCAATAACGGGGTCGAAAACTGCGGCCTGATGCAGGCCTACGCCGGCTCCACCTCGTTCGATGCCAGCGACCCGCAGGGCAGCATCACCCAGATGATCGTCGACGGCACACAGGGCACCGCCGCCGGCGGAGGTCTCGTCCAGTGGTTCAACGACGACAATGTCGGTGCCAACACGGGCGGCAACCCGTATAATGTACTACGGGGCTACAACTCGGGCAGCATCAACTTCGACGATCTGGATGATCCCCAGGATGCCACCGGGTCGTACGTCAGTGATATCGCCAATCGCTTGCAGGTGAGTGTTCTTCCGTGGTCAAGTCAGGACTTTTGGGGCTAAGGCTAATGTTTCTGGTAGGGATGGAACGGAAATGATGGACACGGATACCGGGCTGCTTGTGGATGGTGATCGCGCGGCTGGTTAATGACCACGGTTTAGTCCTGTACTTTTGCAACGCCTGAGCGTCGACGGCTTGTTCTCTGGGATGACTCGCGGAGCAAGAGCGATTCTCTTGGAGACGTCCAGACCCGCAAGAGAGAGGCAGGTACTTGCGGGTTGATAAATAAAACAAATATAAAAAGTTCGATATTACCTTGTTAAATCCACCTCCGGTCTGCCCTGGAAACCACTAGATCCTCACGTTAGACGTGGTCGCACGCATCGATCACCAAGGAACACAGACCCCAGTGTAGGACAGAACCAGGATTCGCTGGCTCTGCAGGCGCGCCGTGACGGTAGACTCAGGCCGGGACGCATATTTCCAGCTCTTGCAGCAGAGAGTGACGGTCTCGGTGTGTCTCAAGACGTTCTCCAACTTCGAGGCATCGGGGACCTTGTCGGTGGGAATGATGCCAGAATGACTGTCAATGGTGTCACCATCAATTCCCTTTGGCCACACGTAGCGAGCGACGTATAGGGCGTTGAATGGATAAAGCATAGAGAGGAGCCAATCGGAATCGTGGTCGCGCTCAGAACCAGCAACGTCCACCTGCTCAAAAATCTGAGGCAGAAAGAGTAAGGAGGTATGAATATGGATGAAAGCGAGCATAAGGCGCGACGCGAAGATGGGCTGTTGCTCGAGTATGGAAGTGGAGTGGAGTGGAGTGGAGTGGAGTAACTACGGAGTAGATGCGGTAGATATGATAAGTTAGTTACCTTTGAAGATACGGGCGGCTACCGGGGTGGAAAAACCTCTCGGAAGGAGGGAGCACCCACGCTAGTCCCACTTGGGCCATCCTATCATGTGACTAGACCTAGCCCAAAGGAGCCTAGCCTGGAGGAAATGGCTGTCCAACCAAATGGAGGGGCGATCCAGTGGCCGCCGAATACCGCCCCTCCCAGCATAGGATTGATTAACTATGGAGACGTGGAGAACTTGAATACAATATCAATATACAAGCCAAACATCCATGATGCTTGCTAAAATTCCTAACCAGGGACGGACTGTCACAGCCATAAGACCGTCGACTAAGATAATTAGTGAGATCTTTGTGTGGTGGCATCAGAACCCACAAATCCGCCCCACCAAACCACCCCCTAGTTATTCGAAGTGCACCAAAAACACCTTACAATCTATGCCCCAAGGTCTTGACAATAGATATAGTATATTAGGGCCTTGGTCCCATACTAGTAGTAAGAATAGCTGAATCATGAGGTGTAGCAAACTTATTTATATAGCCGACGTGCTTCCTAAGTAATCATATCGGTGATAAGACATTGCTTCAAGTTCTTATATCTCCTTGTCGACTGGGTATACTACAAAAGTTACCGCAACAGAATTCGTGCTACCCGCAAATATAAAGATCACTAGTCCGGCATGTTGGGTGTCCGAGTCCAAAGTAACTTCTATCATGTTGAACTGCAGCTGATGCACGCTTCATCACATCGCTAGGTCAGTGCGGGCAATGCCGATCGCCTGAACGCCGCTCCGAATGATGCGGCGCTCAACCGATTAGCGGGGCGAATCCACCACCGCGTGCGCGTTATTGGTCGAGGCTGATGTTGCATTGCAGCTCCGCTTGGTGCCATGCAGATTATTAGATTGTTTCCCGAGACATCCCCATCATCGTCACATTATTGCGATTTTGATGATAGAATGAGCGGGGCCAGGAAGCTGAAAGACAAGGGGGGTCCGGGGATTTTCCCCCGAAGTTGCTCATTCCGGATTTCTGGTGTAGATCGGATGGGGGCCATGTTAGCCCGGGTGAGCACGAGTGGCTTTTAGTGCTGCGACGTATACTCTGTAGAATCGCTGGAGGGTCCAGATGAAAGAGGAATGCCCCGTGGTTTGTGGCGGATCGGATCGAGCCTGCTGGGCGGAGGGGGAAAATCTGGGTCTGGCCTCATCGCTAGTTTTCCTCTCCCAGCTCCTTGATTAACTCACTTACTTAGGCTGAATAAGTCAAAATTGCGTTCATTCACATTCGCAAAGTCTCTGCTACGGAGGATGACGTAAAGACCGAAAAAGAGATGCAGCCAAGGTCGTCTTCAGAGCTTATACCTCATACGTTCTAGTAATCATAGTCTGGATCGGCATCGATTCATTAATGAGGGAATGAGGGCTGAAAGGAGGAGGCCGAGGAGCAATCCGTCGGCGAATAATAACTATTGATCTTCACAAGCAGTGATCCCGACCACACCTGCCCAGAGGATTGGTCTCCAAGGCTTGCTGCGTTCATCGGAAGTCAATCGGATGCAGTTGAACCAACCAACGAAATAGCTAGGTAGAATCAGTGACCTCGATCATATCGGAAGGCGAGGGATATAGGGTTCACAAACAGGTTACGTGTAGATACATCCCAAACGAGGTTTTGAGCCCTCCCTGCCGCGGGGTCATACCCAGTAGAACGAAGAGCCCTGACGTAGTTAGGAAACAGAACTAGAGCATCAAAAGTAATGCAGACGGCAGGAATAATGACGCCACAGCAGAACTTCCGGGAGGGCACGCTCGAATGCATCGCGAATGAGGTCTCGCTCTTCACGGGCCAGGCTCCAGAATACTTGTTCATCGCAGGCGTCTCCAGGGCGGATTCCTGGAACAATGTTCCAGACACTGGTGTGCATAAAGCCACCCGGAACACGGTCCGTACCTCCTTGTTGTCCCTGCTTACTATCAAACAGGCTTGGAGTGCAAGTAACGTTCTGTCTCGAGAAATCCTGGAAGGCAGCGACTTCTAGAGGCGTATGCTGCCTGGCCTGCCGAGCACGTTCCCAAGCGCCCTGCGATTCTGTTCCCACATTGCGGATTCGTTTATAGACCCGCATAAAAGCCTGCTGAGTAGCGCCACGGAGATGCTTTTGTACAAGGAAGCGAGCGCAAGCACATGGACGAGCATCAAAGTTAGCTGCGTCCTCGGGTTCCACAGGGGCGATGTGCTCGTTGATTTGAGATTCGATAGTCCACTCAGCAATGTTTAAGTAGAGTCGTGCTCCCGCTCCATATTCAGCATTAGCAAAGTAGACTGGCTGCGTCATCGTGACAGCGAAGTAGCGGCAGTGACCTGTGGACTGGGAAGGGCAAAGACGTCGGATAATTCGAGATAGTGCGTACCACCGATAAGACACAAGCAGGATATGTAAGACTCAAACAGAAACGAGAGGAGAGTGACAGGAGGCAAGTTGCGAACTAAGAGAGAGGGAGTTACGGTGAGAGAAGGGGGAGGATAAAGACCACACGGAAGAGAAATCCGTGGGATCAGCTGACCTCTTTGCTAGCAATGTTCATTACTAGGTTCTCTAAGTAGGAGGGAAAAAAGATGAAACAATGAACATTGCATCAAGATAAGGGGTGCATCATTCACCTCCACAACCTATAACCTATAGTGAATCATGTGATACAAATGACCACCCCCTCCGACTCTACTCCTCATGGGACAATGAGACCTCGTAATCTTGTCCCCGGCTGCCACTTTTCGACGAGGGCTCCAGCTGCGTCAACGGCAGTTCGCTCTCGGTGTCGCGCATGCGCTGGAACGCCCGCGCCGATGCCCCGGACTGCGCCCCAGCCTGGGACGAGTACGCCGCCTTGGCTGAGGAGAAGACACCGGGAAAGGCGGCCTTGAAAACCGGGCGCATCATGGGGACGCAGGCGTTGAGGATGGCGAGCGCAGGTTCAGCGACACTCCAGAAGGCCGCCCAGATCATGCTATACGAAAGGTCGGCAAAGTCGACGGTTGTGAGGACGCGGATGCGGATGATGGTGATGGCGGAAATGCTTCCCTTCTGTCAGTCTTCGGTCTGTTCTTCGAGTTGAAATGCAAGAAGATGGCGGGCGACTCACAACAAGCCCATACCGAATATACCATACAATGCCAGCTTTGTGGCCGTCGAGGTCTGCAGCTTCCAGATGTGATGCACGGGCAGGGCCATGATGACCAGATCGGTGACGAGATTGAAAGCGCCAATCGTCGAGAATGCCACGTTCATGCTCGCGCAGTGACCGGGGAGCGTCGAATTCCAGTTCTTCTCAAAGGGCTGGCAGATCAGGAAGATTTGGAGCATGCTGCCCACCCAGTAGGCCGCTGCACAGCCCATGCACACCCGCGCGGCGATCCGGAAACCGCGTGTGACGAAGATGCGAAGATAGAAGAATAGATAAGAGAATTTGGCGAGCACCATGCAGTTGTAGTAGATGATTTGGTAGACAATAAGCATCTGCGCTCGTCAGTAACCGTTGCCATTGCTTGGATCTGGACGTAGAACCCACTTTGAAGATGAGGGTGGCGTTTTCGGCGGGAATTGCGGTGATGTGGTGGCGCATTCCCACGCGCGCATAGTGATAGTGCATCGCTAGCATGCCATAGGTGTTGAGCTAATCAGAATCCCAGCGATCAGTTCCGCGTGTTCACCATAGATTTCTCGAGGCAGGCCCTCGTACCATCGACCCGACGATACAAACATCGTCCCACCAAATCTTGCTGCGTCGGATTCGCCGCGAGAGGAAGCGCAAAACAATCGCCAGAGTGCTCACGGCCACCAGCACCGTGTTGGCGATGAGCTGGTCGCGCACTATGGCATATTCGAAGACATTGTAGAACTGCATGGCCATGCGAACACCTGGGTGCCATGCATGATGGGAGATTTGCAAGACAGAAAGAAATTCAATCTTATCCCGACCAGGACTCGTGCGGCAATTCGGTACTTGAAGAGAATCCGCGAAACACACGTGCAAAAATAACCCAACAATGGGGGGGCCAGACACCGATGATCATTGCGTTTTGCAACGCTGTTTGTCACAACAAGCAAAATCCACGGACATCGACCGAGGACGGTTCGGTCCTGCGAGTCAGCGAAGTGGAGCCCGGCATTGGCGGATTGTCGCATGGCACAACGATTTTTGGCAGAGATTGGCGTGGCTAAACATGGCTAGGCATGGCTAGGCATGTCAAGGGGCAGAGCCAAAACCACCGGCGCTGTCAACCATGTGGATTGCCCGCTTGTTCCGCAGCCAATCCCAACCCTAACAACCGCCTCAAAGTCACCAAAGGCGTTGCCCAGCGTTGCCCAGGTCCACCAAGCCATGTCAATCTCAATCCTAATTCTGTCTGCAGGCCGTGACAGCGCCCCATTTTTCTTGATCCTGCACTTGCCTGCACTTGCTTGCACTTGCCTGCTCGGGCTTTGTGCGCCCCTTAGTCTCGGCGACTTAGCAGTTATTTCATGCCGCTCCCCCTGCAGCGGTTCCTCACCCTCGGGCTTTCCTTCCAGATAAACCGCAAGCTGATTTCTTGACAATTATGACTGCCGCTAAATCCTATGACTACGTGGTTGTCGGAGCGGGAACCAGCGGGCTGGTCCTCGCCTCCCGACTCACCGAGGACGCCGACGTCAATGTGCTCCTGATTGAGGCCGGAGCCAACCGCATGGGCGATCCGCGCATCGAAACCCCTGGCTTTTTGAGCACGTTGTATGGGAACCCCGACTTCGATTGGGATTATATGAGTGAGCCGCAGGTGCGTAGCAGTACATTGTCTCTGTTGTGTTTCTGTTTGTGACCATACTGACCATGTAGGTAGGTCCATGTGAATAACCGCCAGATCGCCCAGCCGCGCGGTCGGGTATTAGGGGGCACCTCGGCCATGAACTTTTCGGTGGTGATGTACCCCTCAGAAAGCAATTTCGCGGCCTGGAAGTCGTTGGGCAACGAGGGCTGGGGCCCCGAGGACATGGCGCCCTATCTCCGCAAGTTCCACACCTACACGCCTCCGTCAGAGGCGACGTCGACCTTGCTTTCGCTAGAGCGCTACATGAGCCCGGAGAACCAGGGTACCAGCGGACCAGTCCCCATCACCCTGCCGGATGTCTATGGGCCGTTCAACCAGGCCTGGGATGAGGCTTTTGCCCAGCTGGGCTGGCGCACAGATGCGGATCCTATCGCCGGTCGCAAGATTGGCGCTTTCACCGCACCGTTGACGGTCGATGGGAAGACAGGCCGGCGCGGGTATGCGGCGGCGTACTACTCGCCGGAGGTAGCGCAGCGGCCGAATCTAGACTTGTTAACTGAGACGATGGTGGAAAAGGTGTTGCTGACTGAGGTGGATGGGGAAGTAGTCGCGACCGGTGTGCAAGTTAGAGCCAAGGACGGTGAGCGTCAGGAGATTCGTGCTGCACGAGAAGTCATTCTTTGTGCGGGAAGCTTGAATACCCCCCAACTGCTGGAGTTGTCCGGCATCGGCCAGCGCGAGTTGCTGGAGAAGCACGATATTCCAGTCATTCTCGACCGCCCCGGCGTGGGAGAGAATCTGCAGGATCACTGCTTGGCAAGTATCAACTTTGAAGTAGCAGACGACCATGTGTCCGGCGATATCATGCGAGACCCGAACGTAGTGCAGTCATTGATTCAGCTCTACGAGCAAACGCGCGGAGGCCCCTTGTCCGGCATGCCCATCAGTATGGCATATCTGCCTCTGGTCGACCACGATGGCCAGCTCTCCCGCGAGAAAGTCCACGAGTTGCTCGATCAGCACCTTGACCAGGAGGCAGCGGATCTTCCGCCCGCGCAGCAGAAGCAATTTGCGCTGCAGCGGGAGCTGCTTCAGGCGGGCCACAATGCCTCCTCGCAGTACATGCTCATGCCAATCCAGACGCATATGCTCCCCGGCGTCACGACGCTCGCTGACGTCCTGGCCAAGTCGCTGCCGGGCAACTATCTCACGGTGATGATTCTGCACAACCACCCCTTTTCGCGCGGCTCGGTGCACATCCGCTCAGGAAATGTAGAGGACAAACCCGTCTTTGATCCGAACTACCTCTCTCACCCGCTGGATCTCGAAATTCTGGCGCGACACGTCCAGTTCCTGGATCAAATCGTCGCGACGGAGCCGCTTGCGAGCATGCTGAAGCCCCAGTCTCGGATTCCCCCTGGGGTCGTCGATTACAGCGACCTCGAGAAGACCAAAGAGGTGGTCAAGGAGCGCCTGTACACCTGCTTCCATCCGGCAGGCACCTGCGCTATGATGCCGGCGGAACTGGGAGGTGTGGTCGACTCGCAGCTCAAAATCCACGGTGCTCGGAACCTGCGCGTGGTCGATGCCAGTATCTTCCCCTTAGAGCCGGCTGGGAATATCCAGGCCGCTGTTTATGCGGTAGCTGAACGCGCGGCTGACCTGATTCGGGGGCACTGAATACTGAAAATACTGTACATATCATAAGGCTTAATCCGCCATGGGAACGAGATCCATAAATAAACTGGTTGTCTGATGTCCGTGAATGGAAAATGAGCTGTCTTGGCCACGGAGCTTCGGACGCGGCCCGTTGCGACCGGGCAGTAGGTTTATTGCGATCATCCATGAGAATCCCTCGACGCCCACATTACTAGTCCTGCCTAGTCGCTGGCTTGGTGCCGTGTAGTCTCCACTGCACACAGGCACACAACTGGTAGAGGGTGGCCAGGATGGGTGTGGCGACACCTCTCCTCTGTGCCTCGCGAATTACCTCGCCCATGATCACTTCGTGCTCCAGGAAGTTGCCCTAGCAATTAATGAGCCGATGTCTACTTCACTTGCAGGCTCGATAACTCACCTTTGCCATATCCTTCTGCATGCTGGGGTAGATCTTCCTCTCCGGGGGATTCTTCGCGAGTGTTGTCGCGATGGTTTCTTGAGGGAGGTCAATGCCGGCTGCGTGTGCGACCGTGAGAACTTCGGTCATAGCAGGAATGAGCAAAGTTTCCAGTGCGTCGCCGGCAATCTGGAGATCACCGGTGCTCAGCCCCGTCAGCGCAGAGATGGGATTGAAGGCTGCGTTGTATATCAGCTTGCGCCACCGCTCTCGCTGCACGTTCGGTTCGTGATAGCAGATAGTCTTTCCTCCAGCGCTGTAGATTTCCACGAAGTGAATTGCCGCATTTGTTTGGGCATCGACCTGGTCGGACGGACCACAGAAGGCGCCGATTTGCAGGTTGTCATGGTCGATTTGTTCGATCCGGCCCGGGGCGATTTCGTGCGCATCGTTGCGGCTGATTCCCGAGAGGATGATGTTCGCCGGAAAGCGTTCAGCGAACGGCTTTTCAATGTTCAGCCCGTTTTGGATAAGTACTATGACGGTCTGCGCGGGAGTCACTGCCGGAGCGATGATGTCGCAGATGGAAGGGCCGATATCGGGGATGTTCTTGGTGGTGCAGACGATGTAGTCATAGGGTGCCACATCGCCGGCACCGATCACGGGCACCGCATTGACAACTGAGTATAGGATTAGGTTCGTATCGCCATCCGAAAGACTCAAGTTGGTAATTCTATATACCAGAGGTTGGATGCCAGTTGCGGATGTGGCCATGATCACAGGAAAGGATTTCGAATCCCCGATCGGTGACGGTCTGGAAATTGGACCGAAGAACGGCGGTGACTTCGGCTTGGCCACCGCATTCCAGATTGAGGGCAGCAAGAGTGCCAATGCCCCCACTGCCCAGCAGGAGTACGCGAGACTTTGCCATGGTGATGGTGGCATACGAAGGTTCTTTATGAAGGTTCATAACAATCGGCTGCGGAGAGTGAGGGGAAACCGAGATGTCACGTGGCGGGAGCGGGGGATGATCGGAGAGTCGGAAAGTCGGAGAATGGCTTACCTCGGCTTGAAGTCCGAGGAGCGATGCAGGATGCGCAGATTCCGGCTAGAAAACAGACCCGCAGAAAATGTCCAGTCGCGGATCCCAGAAACTATCAATATCCCAGTCCAGCAAGGTATTGAAATTGTGGACCGGATCGAGCAAGTCTGGCACGCTGCTCGCGCCCGCAGGTGCATTCGCCGTCTCGCTCGGCGCAATTGACACCCTCGACGTACCACAGCTAGGATCAATGATCTCATCCAGAATTCGGGTGAACTTGGCCTTGACCTGTTTGCAGAACTCGAAGTTCCCACTCCCCGGTCGGGCGACCCAACTGAGACACGAGACATACACCGTCAATTCCCGAATCAGCTCTGCCCGCGAGAAGACTGGAACAGCCGTCAGTGGGGAGGTCGACGAGCGGTGCAGCATTTCAGTGCAGAGAAGCTGAACACTCGGAAGGCCGTATTGAAGGAACTGTTCCTCTGGTTAGTGTTCAGTTGCATCTTGCTGGATCAGGAGAATCATACAAGATGGGTGAAGTCGTTCCGAATCTCTCGGAGTCGCTCGCGTTCGTCGTTGATCACGAGAATGGTGCTTAGAATGTCTTTGGCCACGAGGAATACATTCGTGGACCGGTCGCCTGAGATGAGTCGATGTAACAAGAAGATTGAATGCAGATAATCTAGATTGAGCGTAAGGAGAACCAGAAGCTGATGGCTGTGCATCGAAGTGGGGGAATGCCACATGTCAACCGAGTACTTCATGTGGCTTGGACAGGTATCCCACATGACCGCTAGCCTCTGGAGCACATCTCTGAAGGACAATCAGTCGTCTGTCCTAACCCCAAGTGCCTCATCGGACCTACTCAGCTTGTCTGACCAGATTGGCGCCGGTCACCCCCAGATGCAGCTCCAACACTTCCTCGCGGATCTTGGCAAGGAGAAGACGTAACCGTATGGTTGTGGCGGGTCGATGCTTTCTATCTACATTCCACCCGTGCTCGTCGATCGATCGAAGGCTTGACTCATGCTCATCGGGGTCAGGGTCCTCATCAAGATCCAACGGAGGTTCCAATATGCAATAGTGTCGATTCATCAGTGGCGGGCGACCGAGGGCCGTCGCGATGGTTTTGTCCATGGTGTACACCACTGCGAGACATGCCCTACGCCACTGATGGACAAAGACTGGCGCTTGCTCTCGCGGGACGTCGTTTCGATGCATGCCGGTCGCATATATACAGGAGCATAACTCTCCCAGCGACGAATACAACCTGCGACCTATGTCCGTATTAGCCGCCTGTTGTTGGTGTCATGCCGGGTCTGTGAACCTACTGGAATCGCCAAACCGGCTGACAGCAAGAAGCATCTGGTAGTATTTTAGAGAGACGAGTAATTCGTTGACGAGCGGCAGGGCGTCGGTCAGAAGCGACAGATGTTCGGTGATCTCTAAGACCTGAGGCAGAATCTCACTCTTCCCGCGCTGCTGTGCGTCGATCAGTGTCACAGTGTGCTCAGGAATATGGATCAACGCCAGGCTCGCGAGCGTGATGACGGCGCCTATCAGCTCCCACCGAAGATTCACCCCAGTAATAGCCTGGCACAGATCCGCCGCTCTCATCTTATGGGAGGTGGTGAGAGGTTTATAGGTGTTCTCGAAGATCCGAACCACCATGCGCAGACGGGCGGCATCCTCGCCCATGGAGTTCTGATCACAGATATCCCAGAGGTGGCTCAGCGCCGGCAGCATGACTGTCCGCGGGATGATGGGCATACGACTCAGCCCATAGATGTGCTCAGTCAGACACTTGAGGAGGCGGGACTCTCGACCGAAGAAGTCCAGGATCCGCAACCCCAGCTCAAGCTGTCTCGGTTCAATGGTGTACTTGCCCAACTCCGAAGGCGAATCGGAGGCGCCTTGACTCTCCCTCAGAAGGTATCGGTAGCTGGTGGGACCCAGAAAGCCGGTACTCTCGATCGAGGGGGTGTTGACGACTACTGGCTGGGCGGGCAAGGCATCACGACTGGTGGCCTCAGGCGACGAGTTCGCAGTGGCTCTGTGGCTGGACGTTTAGCTTCAGCTATCAGAGGAAAAGACAAAAGTCACTACTCGCAGTGGCAAGGAGGCAGAGTTCCGCGACCTCGCTTGGATGGGATCGGAACCACGGTGAAAGGGGCGAAATGTTTTGGTCATTGGGGCGACCAGATACACACAGGCAAGGTTCTTGGCGCTGCATCGGCCGCATGTGGGCCACACGTGGTCGCATCGTGTCTTGAGTTTGCGACATGGCTCGCAGGCTTGTCTTCGACCGTTCCGCCGTAGGAACTGAGGCGAAGGGGAGTCCATGTACGTGAAGCAGCTGGTCTTGACGACAAGATGAAAGGTTGTTGGTGTTGCAGTGACGGTTAAGTCAGATTGAAGGAATTCGGCCCCGGATCGGATTTACGGCATCGGGTGTAGGAAGTCCGGATCACGTGCTCAGGTCTCTCTTTCCACCTCATTCACCACATAGGCATGCTATCCGAAGCATTCGAATTTTATAACTGAAGTATCAAAGTATCGAAGGTACGAGGGACCGCCAGTCAGTACCCCAGAGCACAAAGAGATGAGTACTAGATAGTTTGGTCTGATGTCAAATAGCAATTTATGGTCCACTAAGGAGGAAAACATATATTCCCGCCGTTTACTCCGTGCGTGGGGAAGACGGGAGGACGCTAAGTAGTATGGCAATGTTCTTCAACATTCGACTATTGGTAAGCCCCAGAGACATTATGGATATCTTTGGCAGCTCTCTCAGTTTTTAGTACAGCTGTCCAGAAGAAGGAACCTGAAATTCTGTTCAGTAATATTGAGCGGCGAGCACCACCACGTGGATGCCTGAGGCTGAACCAGTAAGGCTGACAGGCTAGCCCGATGGGGACGAGTATGTTTATGGGTGGCTGAAGATCCTCATGCTACTTTCATCTCAGACGCGAATAGGTCTATACGGACTTTACGGATTGGTCTGAATAAGAGATCGAAAGATCCTGATGGCTTGGCTTGAACCAACATCCCCATCCGCCAAGGGTCTTGGGAACTAGCCCCAAGCTATTGACCTTACTACTCTACAGCCTGCGTACATCGCCAGAATGTCAACACAATCTAGGAAGAGTCTTGAGTCTCTAGAATGTCACTTGAAGCTATGAACTGAGCGAGAGATCTTATTTTGGCTTCTAGAAAGCACGATATAACTTGGTCAACTTTTTTCTGCCGAGCAGCTGCATTCCGAGACATTATTCAGCAAAAGCATCAGCCAGGAAGGACGGAGATTCCACGCAGGGCAAGGGTGGCCCCTTGTGTAAGATGAGTGGAGCCTGTCAGCTCGGAAGAGGGATTACGCAGCCGGAAACTGCCCTGAAGACGCGCCGATGCAGCTGTCGGGGGCCGAAGAGACGTTGGGCCTTCAATTCTCGGGGCCGTCTGAGAGACATTCTGCTGCACAGGATACAACCTAGACCAAGCTCCAATTGCAGACACTGTCTCGCGTTGTGTAACAGAGGTATAAAGACTGCAAGATGCGTCGCGGTTGAGGTTGAATTCACCACACATTCACCTTATTTACCAGCTCTCAGCTTTACTGTTACTCTTTTAGAGCTCCACTGCGTGGGTCATCGTCACTCTTTTATTCCACTCTTTCAACTATCTTTTCTATTCTTTATCCAACTCCAACATGAAGCTCTCCATCTGAAACATTCTCGCCGTTGCCAAGACCGTGGTCAGCTCCGTGACTGCTGCCCCGACGGGAGTGGAAGAGCGAGCTCTGCAGGAGCGTGCGTCGAACATCATCATCGGCTACCGCACCGTGAGCAAGGTACGACGCTTCAAAACCTATCCCCATTCCCAGTTGCCACGACCTGTTCTAACAACTCTCTAGGACCAAGCCGCCAAGTACAACAGAGCCGGCACCCTCACCAAGAGGGCAACCGCGCCAACATCCAGCTGGGTGAGGGCTGGATCCCCAAGACATACGGCACTGACGGCGAGATCTGGTACAAGAAGGACAAGATTGAGACCTACATCAAGGCGGAGAAGAGCACCTGGACCCCGGCCGAAGCTGTCCGCGTCTCCAAGACTGATGGCGACGACCACACCTACCAGCTCGTCGTGCCGCCCAGGCTCTCCGGTAGCAAGAGTCTGCTCGGGAAGTGGAGCAGGGGCCCGCTGGATATCTCCGTCACTTGTGCCGAGAAGAAGGAGAATTTGCCGGATTCGACAGTGAACTATGCTGCCTTCAACAATATCGTGGGGACAGCGCAGTAGGGGATGGCTCGGGGTGGTGTTGCTGCCGCCCTGTGGGGAAGGGCCAGGGGGTTGAGCTACCGGAAATCCGGTGCTCCCTTGTGGTTGTCGAGTAAATCCGTCGTATACTTTGTGATAATGTGAGGTATGTATGCATGTCTAGAATGTCCCGAAAGCGTGATATTGGATAATCTTCGTAGACGTTTTCTGAGTGCCGCCCAACAGCTGTCTCTGATCTTCCCTATCATAGGCCCAAGTGTGTGTTGAGCTTGCGGGAATAATTATGTTAAAAGGCCGGGACAGAAAATTGGTATGTGATTTCCATGTTTAGATAGATGTTTAGATAGAGCCGGCTATGTCTTCTTTGCGACCGTGCTGCAGGGTCTCTTTGAGTCGATGAGACCAAGCTACCCAACCCAGAACTGAACCCCTCGGCGAGATCTCCATGCGACGCGTGATTTGCGACAAGGAGTGCACCTAGCCTAAACACCTGCCCGGATTCGTGGCTACAGCTCCTACTACACTCGCGGCTTTGCGGAGCTCACGACTGCGGTGACCTCCCCGAATGCACAGTGGCTGCCCACGTGTACAACGCACGAGTTTCTTGTGGACCTGCATGTAGAGTCGATGCTGTGAGAGAAAGCCAGTGCCGAATGCGATTTTCCGTGCATTCATTTGAATATATGGCCAAAAGGACGGAATGACAAGCATCTGGAATGCATGTCCACTCCAATAAATCAAGAGGTAAACCACCGCTCCAACCTCTTCGCCAGCGCCACACACCTATTGTCCACATAGATAGTGTAGTAATGGGACGCGAGAACAACCACCGCCCCCAAGATAATTCCAGACCCCCACCAGGCCACATGAAACGCGAACGGATCATCTCGCAGGGCCTCCGCACTAGTCAGGTACGGGTTCCCGCTCGCCAGCAGATACACAAAATCTCGCAGGGGATTGCGCCACAGCTGGTAAATGGTCTCGTGGAGTAGATACAGCGAGAACGAGATCCTGCCCAGATACTGCACGGGTCGGGTGTTGAGGGGCCGTTGCAGCCACCGGGACTGGGCGATCGCATAGACCAAACATGCGGCGCCCACGGACTTCCAGCACCAATGGTAGATCTCCCACCGGTCCTTCCACTTGGCAGGCTGGAGTGTAGCGAGGAACTGGTAGCCCGGGGGCAGCTGGCCGTCGCTGCCGAGGCAGAGGAGATAGTATCCGACCACGAAGGTAAGGAGGGTGATCATCCGGGAAAGAGTGAAGAGCTT
Source organism: Aspergillus floridensis (assembly GCA_012184565.1). Classification (NCBI taxonomy): domain Eukaryota; kingdom Fungi; phylum Ascomycota; class Eurotiomycetes; order Eurotiales; family Aspergillaceae; genus Aspergillus; species Aspergillus floridensis. Next base: position 73,464 of record WOUI01000061.1, read on the forward strand.
TCGTAGCAAGGACCGGATCTTGCATCGCGTGGTGGGACAGGACGGCCGAGACAGTTTCTCCTCGTCGTCGAGGTCGTCGTCTGCCATCGCGCTCGCCACAGAAGTAGTATTGGTTGCCCGCTCCGCCAGCCACAGGCCCCAGATGAATCCGAAAATGTCCCAGTTGCCAGCCCATAGGAAGAATCCCGCCAGGAGTGGGAGAGCCCAGAGTCGGAGCTTGGGACGCCATGCAGACAACCCGAGGGTCAGAAGATACACCACGTTGGATCCACGAAACTCCAGAGGCATAGTCCACAGTTGCCCATTCAAGCCGCCGCGATATTCAAACGCAATGACATTGATGCTATCCGCCATGTAGCCACACAACCACCTGATGTGGGCCCACGGGTTGGTCCAGGGTTGAAGTCCATCGAGAAACCCCTCGTCGAAAGTCCAGTGGTACAGATCGAAGAAAAACAAGACCTGGCTCAGGGTGGCCAGGACAAACACTGGCAGATAGATGCGAAAGAGGCGCCGCACGATGGCGGAGGTCACTCGCGGCAGAAACTGCGGGCTGTGGCGGGCTTTGAGCAGACTGACGGAGATGGCAAAGCCGGAGATCACCATGAACAGGGTCACCATCGAATGGGCGGAGAACAGAATGCGGATGGGAGGAAGCTGCACCAAGTGCCGATTGGCCTCGGGAGGTTCCGCCCAGAAGGAGACGAAAGGGTGCCAGACATCGCTCATAAAGTAGTGGTCAAAGGCCACAATCGCCGCTGCGATGCCACGGAGGCCATCCAGCCACTGGATGCGGTCATGGGCAGTCATTCTATGCAGGCCAATACCGAGTCGAACATTGTCACCCGATGAATTATGTCAATGTCGCAGAGGCATGGATGAATCTTCAGCGGCTGAACCCCTTTTTTAAACGGGGGTTCAGAAGCAAGCACCATCTCGTATTGAGGCTCGGCAAAGACCCTGAAAATGGAGTCAGCCTCACCAATTAGGAACACGAGGCAACCCTAGGGGAGCGGTCAGTGGCTGAAAATTTAGGCAAGCAGGCACCAAAACCGCTATAATTGGAGTCTGCAAACTGCAGCCATGGATCTGGGCAGTGCACAGGCCTACACAGGCCCACGTCCAGACCCCTTGCCCCACCGAAGGTGTAGGTGTATGGTGTATGAAGCATGCAGAGGGATGATCCCACTGCAAATAATCAAAGGGAAGGGAAGGCATGGGAATGAGAAGGCAATCTTGATAACTGAGCCATCTTTTAAAGAAAGAATGGTTTGAAATTTACGCAATACAGATGCAGTGAGGTTGTTGAGGTTGTTCAGATTCCACGACCGAGTCATCCATGATGTTTGCAACATTTGCTCAGCACTGACTCGGCCTCGGACTTTCTCCGATCCACCCCGAGCAGCCAACAAACACAGCAAACACGGTAAACACAGTAAACACGGCAGACACAGCAAATCCATCAAACACAACAAACACACAAACATAACATCGATCAACATTGAATCCGTCATCAGTCGGCATTCCACAGCGGAATGACGGCAAAGCCCGAGACTCCATCCTCAAAGGTGAGGCAAGTGTCCACATTTTCCGGACTGAACGTGCCCACTGCCTCCCCGCTGCACGTGCTATCGTGGTACGCTACAATCTTCCATCCCAGGTTGTTGACTGTTGTCGCTGCGTACCAGTAGTACTCCACCCCCAGGTTGAGATAGTAGCAGTCCTGCGGATCGTTGAGAGTCAGGTACCCCCCAATTGTTGAGCAATTATTGTTCAGACTGGAGACCTGCAGCTGCACCTCAAAGTCGGAGGGAATAGGCCAGGACGAGTCGGCCGGAATGGAGGTAATGCTGCCGGTTAGGTTGGAGAGCAGATGTCCATCGTAGTTGGCGATGTGCTCCTCTGCGGCACTATCAGCACGGACTAATCTTCGGCTGGGGCAGAACGCTTACCCAGGTTCAAGGTCGTGTTCTTGTCGTTCGTGGAGTAGGTGGCATCGCAGTAGCATTGCAGAGTCGCTCCCCCATCGAGCAAGGTGCATTCGCTGCAGGACTGCGAATACGCACCGCTACGGGACTCAATACTCGACGTCAACGCACGGGGCAGGACGAGGAACTCACTCGGTTTTCCACTAATAGCAGTAGGTCAGCACAAGCCCTGACGACCAGAAATTCCACAAGAAGAGAAGAAACATACCGCTAGCGTGGCTTCGCTGTTAGTGATCTTGTTGGAGAGATAGACACTACTGGTGATGGTTCCACTCCCGTCGCTGGTCGGACAAGTGCCCACCAGCCAATTTTCCAGGAGATAGATATCGGTGCAATCGTCCGCAAAGCCCTGGCTACGCACCGAGGCGCACAAGCCAGCAATCAGGAGAATGGCCGTGGTGAGTTGCATCTTGAACCGCGAGGAATGCTCCAGCGACTTGTTGAATGCTCATCGATTGCGTTGAACCATCTTTATATACAGCAACAGGAGGCTGATACTGTAGGTGTCGACATGGTCTCCGCGCATTATTGACTGGGATCTGAAATCGGCCAGGGACTACAAATCCCTCTCTAGAAGGTCCGACGATCCTGCAGGACTTGAGATGGCTCGAAATGGGCGTCGCTCCGGAATTTGGCCAAGAAACAGACTAGGGTCCATTTAGTGCTTATCTCAGCCCGCAAAACAGGGTGCATTTGAGGACGACTCGGACGGAGCAGGAACAGCAGGATGAGCAAACACCGATAGAACTGCGTCGTATTCAAGGCTTGAATTGGTTACGTACTGCCATGAAGGATGAGTTTTGAGCTTGTCAGGGAGTGAAGTAGCTGCTTATATTGACGTCAGAATGAGCTTCTTTTACACCTCACCGGTGCAACCTCATTCAACGGCCCTGAAAGTGAATAGGTACAAACTTCCTCCTACAGACTGCATCAGCTCCCCGTCCCGCGGAACCCATAAGCATCAGCAGCATTCTGCAGGAGCGAACGGTGGGGCACGCTTGGAAAACTCCGGACTCCGGCGTTCCCACACCTCCAGGCTGAGCTCAGAGACCACGATGCGAGGGCCCGAGCTGACGGTTGCCATGCTCCGAAGGATGTGAGAGATATATGCCATTCGGACATTTACGGTGGTGGCTCATGGCTTTTCTCCGCCGTACACTGTGCATGGAAATCACGCTCGGTGCTTTCTTTGCAGCACAACAGTGACAGGAAGGCTGGGAAGCGGGGTTCGGTGGCGCTAACAGGACTAACACGTCACGGAGAATAGTCCGGTTCTGGCCGACCATGCCCCGGGGTTTACTTTCCCGGTTGAACTGGGTATTCGACTTTTGACGTGTATTCATCGAGCTACCTGATAGCACATTCAACGCGCAATTCTGATCATTACAGTTATCATCATGCCTGCTCGGTCACCCCAGACCTCTCTGCGGCCCCCACGCGCCGCACAAAATCCCCCGCTTGTCGAGCACAAGCCTCTGCTTCCTGATAGAACCTCATAATCCAGCCAATCATGAGGACGTCGTGAGGCACCTTCTCTTCGACCACCAGCTCAATCTGTGATTTATTGCCAGAAAATTCCTGGAAGCGTCGGACCAGCTCCTGGTGATCGGAGAACAGAACCTCACGACCTCCCGTGATGATCAACGCGGGAGAGGGGAGTAGGAACGGATGGTGGATGGGTGCCACGTACCGCTCCACCGTCTCTGTGAGGGCCAGGTCGCGCAGGAACTGCCGTGCGCCCCAGGTGGGAAAGGAGCCTGGGATGTACTCGGTGCCGTAGTTTTCGCTTTGGGTCCAACTGTCCGGGTCCACTGCGGCGGGGACATCGCACCATGGCGACCAGAGCCAGCTGCACTGTGGAGGCGGGAGTCGCGACGGGTCGTCGTACTCGACTACGTAGCGCAGTAGGGCCAGCGCAAGATGTCCCCCTGAGCTATCGCCGGATAGCACGATGCGGGATGGAGGGATCTGTAGGATGTGAATGAGGTAGACATAGGCAGCGATGGTATCCTGTAGCTGGGCCGGAAATCGGCCATTTGGGTAACAGGCGAGTCGGTATTGTAAGCACAAGATGTGACTGGCCGGTGTGTGGGTGAGAAGTGTCTTCGCGAGGAAGTTGCAGGAGGAGGTGCGTCCATCGCCCAGCACGTACGAGCCACCGTGAAGATGAAGCACGACGTATTGCCCATCAGGAATGGAGGTGGCGCCAATGCAGGGCTCAGGAAACCACGTGGCCCCGACGGCCTCAGGCTTGACTTCTTGATCCACTGCAACGCCGGTGTAAAAGTGCGTGTTGGCGGGTTCGATCACCACAAATCGTCCCCCCTCATGGTGTGGCTTCAGTGAAATGGGCCATTTGAAGTGACAGGCCGTGTAGGTCCGAAGGAAGAGCTTTAAGAATGAGCCAGCCAGGCCTTGGCGGGCGGACCAGCTGGGGTCGTGTCGAATTCTGTGAGTTGTTCATCAGTAACATGCGCCAAGACGGAGATCCTCTGGGAGGTGATCAGGGACAGGCACCGACCGGGAGGAAGCCATGGACGGTGAAGACATTTTAATTCGGGCCGGGACCGATGGGCAAATAAAGCAATGGCGATCGCACCCAAGCTTTAAGGGCCAAGAAAGACTTTGTTCAGCCCTACGCGTAGGGGGTTTTTGAAAATACATCACCATGATGTCGTCATGGTGCCCATTCACGGCAGGCAACATCATTTCTCTTTTCGGTTAGTGTCTTGCCTACGTATCTCCCTGCTCATTCCATGAAACAGGCTGAGGTGCTCGTTTAGTCTCCCAAAAATGGGGTATCGGCCAGATTCTGCCAGAACCCAAGGTCCAGGTCCCAAGAGAGCTGGCTTTGAAATTCTTCCCAGTCGGCGAGGGTCGTGGTGCGGGGTGACGGCGCTCCCGGTCTCCGCAACGCCTCTGCTGTAATTGAATCTAGCATACTGTGGATGGTGGATAATGCCTTGGAGATCAGATCATAATTTGGGTCTTGCAGTTGCACCACTGATCCACCTGACAGCTCCGCAGCCAAAACAGTCAGATTCTGGATCGCCCGTGGATGAGGGGCCGGGACCGGAGCGGACGAACAACGTTGGTTCAACACGGCTAAGAGAAGGATGCCCGCGGCAGGAAGGCCATAATGCACGATCTGACAGACCTGAATCAGTTCATGTTCTACTAGACGCTGCGCATCGATCCGCCTCATACCTTCCACATCAGACTTGTGCCCGAATTTGTGAGCTGGTCGCGCAGCATTATTAATGCGACAACAGTGGCCAAAATTTGCTCGGCGAGGGTTACAAGCTCCTGACTGGGGTTGGCAGGAGAGGGTAGGACCACAAGGCGAAGCAGAAACAGGACATGCAAGTGATTGAGCTGGAAGCTGGCGAGAGAGTCCCTCTCAAACCCGTCCTTTGTGATCTCCTTCAGGCTTCCCTCCAACCGGAACTGTCGCGGTAGCTCATCCCACAATTTCTCAGCTTGTGCTTGGATAATACTGGCACGATTAGTAGAGCTCTTACACGTTTCATGCCGATGAATGGACATACCGGACTTGCTGCTGGAACTGGTCGCTCCTCTTGTTGCGCTGCAGGTATAAGATATCTTCCTTGAGGCTTGCACACAACGCAGACCACCGTGACTCAGCCACATAAGAGGAGACAGCTGCTGGGCTCCAATCGGGAGTGATTTCACTTGGGTCTAAAGACAGATCCCAGTGGCTGGTACCCGCAGGAGCCGAAGGGATCTGAAAGTCGCAGAAATGGCGTGGCATCCGCGGAGGCCGACCGAGGAAAATGGCCATATTCTTATCGGCAGAGAAGATTCGCGCGAATGCAGTTCGACGCAGCTCTTGGAGAAAAACAGGGGCATTCCGCTCCAGACCGTTCGTCTGATGATAACCGAGAGCGAGGATTGAGGCAATACCATCCCCAAGTCGTCTCCAATACTGATAGCCTGGGTCTCGTAAGTGCAAAGGAACAGGTATTGCCCGGATGGGGAGCTGCACTGACTCTGATCGCCTGCTATGTACGAATGAACGATAAGGTTCTCGTACTGAAGTACTAGCTGCAGGTCATTGAGCTGGTCCAACGACAAGGCTATCTCGAGAGCACAGTTTGCGACACGGAAGCATCGCTTTCGAAGATCATATATGCCATTGTCCTTTGAGTACAACGGTGCGAAATATGGCACATCGTACGAGGCACGAATCACAGCCAGAGCAAAGAGGCCCAAGGTCTCCCATCTAATGTTTTGCCCGGTGAACTGAGCGCAGAATCCCGCCAAGGTCAAAGATGCGTCGCTATGCAAAGTCTGCGCCGAATTACGCAACAGAAGTTCAGCATATTGTCGATGCCAATTCGCATTGGTAGACATGGAGGTCAGGGCAAGGTCAATACTATCGATGGCATTTCCAAGCAAGACACCTCCCAGTGCTAGGTTAGCACCACTCGATAGCCACAAGTTGACCAGGTCTTTCATGGATTGCAGAGGTGCATGAGCAAACAGCAGCCGGGTTGCGTCCGCCGCGCGCTGAAGCAGTACGTCGTCATCATTCATGTCCACCGTTGTTGTAGGGGCCGTAGGCGCAGCCGACTGCGGTGCCACAGTCTGATCCGATGCAGTAAAGGGGATATGACTAAAGATCGCCACATGACTAGAGGAGCCGATGTATCCGGGGTTGGGATACCGCTGACGACGAGAGGACCGGGCGGAGGGCGTTGAAAAAGGGTCGTGACTGGCATGAGAATGAAGAGAATGAAAGATTGCTCTACCTCGGAGACGAGCGCGACTCTTCAGGGCTTTCGTTCGATGTGAGAGCCCGCTTCCTCTTGAAGGGGGTGGATCGATAGAGACACAGCCCGGCTCGGTTGCTGGTACGGCAACGCGTACACACAGGGTGGGTATGATCGCAGGCGAGCTTGGACTTGCGGCATGGCTCGCAGGCAGGCAGCCTGGATATCATTAAGGCGGTGGGAATGTTGACTGACGCGAAACCAACGGAATGTATACGGAAGTTGATGCTCGGGTCGGAGAGTCATCGGAGCGGAGCGGAGACATTTCGGTGGGTTGAAAGGGCGGTGAGGCTTCAATCGCCGCCTGGCCCTTCAGGCATTCAGCCAAGATGCATTTCATTTCTTCGGTTCTTCTGACAACTACACAACTACACTCGGTGCTGTCTCTGCAAATACTCCACCAACGGACCACTCGGGGCATCTTCGCGATCACATACAATCTCCACCATGCGCAATCCAGAATCATTCCACAGCTGATCCGTGGTGAGAATCTCTCCCAGCCCATCCCAACTGCGAGCAGAGGCTGTGTAGACCTCATCCCCCCCACCAAAGAGGCGAGGAGCCTGCAAGTACCGCCATGAAGTGATATCGTTGTACGCCTGTTGACGCCCATGGATGCAACGTTCGATGGTGTATCCATCGTTGTTGATGACAAATACCACCACATTTAACCCCAATCGGATGATGGTCCCCAGCTCTTGCGCCGTCATCTGGAAACTACCATCCCCGATGAACAGGATTGTGCGTGCGTCGCGGATGCCATGATACTCGTCCGCCATCATCAGTTCTCGCTGAGCAAGGGCAGCTCCTTGAGACGCAGGAAGCATATACCCAATTGAAAGCCAAGTGACTGGAGTGAAGACGCGGCCATGACGAGGTAGAGCCATCTCTCGGACTCCATAACCGGCAGTCCCCGTCTCTCCCAGAACAATGTCCCCGGGTCGAAGATATCCTGCAAGAAGCCACCACAAACGGTCCTGGGTAATGGGGCTCGGACCAGCAACGTCAGACAACGTTAACGACGAGAGGCGGGGAAGGCGTTGGTGAGCATTGTCAGACCCAGCTTTTTGAACATCCAGTCCTTTCAGAATTTGTGATAGCAGATGTTGAGCGGGGACATCGCGAAAGACCTCTTGACCGAATTGAACCTTCGTGTCCGAGATGTAGATGGCTATCTCGTCCTTCGGGATGGCAGAACATGAAAAGGTGTTGGACGAGCTCAAATGAGGACCAAAATAAAGAACCAAGTCGGCCCCGTTTACGTATGCTTGCACCTCGGGACTATCGAATCTACCCCGATAAACCCCATGGTAGTTTGACGTGGTCTCGTCCAGCAGGCCTTTCCCGTACGCCGTGGTCCAGAACGGCCATTGGGTGGTGGTGATGAAACGTCGCAGCTGTCCAAGATTCCCATCGGTCGGCTTTCTCCGTCAACCACAATGACTGGTTGTTTTGCAGCATACATCCTCTTGAAGATACGCGCCAGCACGACCTTGGAACAGGAGGCCGGTGAAAGCTGCGATAACGTGAGAGGACGACCCAGCCCCTCAATCAGTACAGGTTGATCAACCATGTCCACCGGGATTTCGATATACACCGGACGGTTATGCCGCAAACATTGCTGCAAAACCTCGTCTATCTGGGCAGGGCTGGTTTGCGGATCCCACAGCCGCGTCTGAGCGACCGTGACATGAGACGCTATTTGTGCAAATCGGCGGTACTCGCCGTCGTTGAATGTATGATGGATTAACTGACGCTGGTCTTGCGTCTCTCGAGAGGGGGTTCCGACGATGTGCACCACCGCAGCACGTTCAGCGAAGGCGCCTGCGATGGCGTTGATAGCTGACAACTCGCCGACACCAAAGGTGGTGATCAGGGCACCAACTCCTTTGATACGAGCATATCCATCGGCGGCATAGCCAGCGTTGAGTTCGTTGGCATTGCCCACCCATCTTAGCCCCGTCGGCTCCACGCAATCCAGCAGGCGGAGGTTGAAATCACCCGGTACGCCATGAAGAGAGCCAACCCCCAACTGCCGAAGGCGTGTGAAAAGATACTCAGCCAAAGTAACAGAGGACATGGTTGTGAGAGTGGCTGATCTTGGGGTAGAAAATGACACGAAAAGAATCTGAAGGCGAGCTCCCGGCTCCCGGCTCCTGAGGCCCTGTCGACAACAGAATGGACTTTATAGTTCATGAACCACTGAGAAAAGAATGGCGCCATTCGCGCGAGATTTGGTTCTCCCGGCGTGTTTGATCACTCCGACTTATCTTCGGAATAGGGTGGGAATCGAACACGGGGCAAGCCGTGGGTCGGAGAAGTATCGGCGTGTTCGGCCTGTGCCTCGTCACGTGAAGCACCTTTATCCATCTCTATTTATCGACCCCTACAATACGTCTACAGGACGTGCATGCTTGTGATTCTCCTTGTTCTCCAGTACCTGCTGCAAATCCCAAACCATAATTGAAATGCCGCCTCTACAGCCCGCCTCCATCATAGCCCTCCGGGCGCAGTCGGAGCGCTTGCCGTTCGCCATTACCCCCGCCATTTCCTCGCATGCCTTCAAATCCACCCACACACGCAGTCTTCCTCTCGCAAAGCGATGGGATGACCATTGGAGCATTGAAAGTCAAGGCTTTGGAGGTTCAGCGTTGAAAAAGTCTGCGAACCAGCCCAGTGACCGCAAGGTCATCTCCCTGGGTACCGGACGGCCCACAGCAGACTACTATCCATGGGACTCTATGACAATTGAGTCGATGCCACCTACACTAGCCGGCGAGTCTTCCTGCCATCAGACCACGATAGATAAGTACACGGACACGTTCAATCTAGCCAATGGGCTCAACTACAGCAGTGGGGCTGGCTTCCCTCATCTACTCCGATTTTTTACAGAACACGTGGAGATGATGCATCAACCGCGGTACTCCGACTGGGCCGTATGTCTTTCGTGCGGCTCGACCTCTGCTCTGGACATTGCTTACCGGATCTTCTGCAACCGAGGAGAGACCATTCTCACTGAGTGCTATACCTACCCTGGCGCCGTGGAAGGAGCAGGCCTGCAGGGCATCCGAGTGCAGGGAGTGGCCATGGATGCAGAAGGACTGCACCCGGATGCCTTGGACGAGATATTACGAAATTGGGACACCTCGGCTTCTTCCAAGCCCCGTGTCTTGTACATGATCCCCACCGGGCAAAACCCGACCGGAGTCACTCAGGGTCTGGCTAGACGGGAACAGATCTATCAGATTGCGGAAACGCACGACCTGATTATCATCGAAGATGACCCATATTACTATCTGCGTCTGGGCATGCAGTTTGATGACGAGCTCAATGGGCAGGGTAATGGAGGTGATAGCGTGCGCACCGCCATCGACAGGTTTCAGGCGCAGGCAGTCCCATCCTATCTCTCGATCGATCGATCTGGGCGCGTCGTCCGCTTAGATTCAACATCCAAGATCCTGGCACCTGGTCTTCGTGCTGGGTGGGTGACTGCCTCATCGCAGGTCATTCGCAAATTCGTGGCCTACCAGGAGGTCTCGACGCTGGGTATCAATGGGCCAACCCAGCTCTTGCTTTGGAAGTTGCTCGATGAGACGTGGGGTCACGAAGGCTTTTTGGTGTGGTTGTCGAATATCTCACGGCAGTACCAGTTACGTCGTGATATTCTGTTGCGGGCTTGTGAAAAGTATCTCCCTCGCGGACTTGTGTCTTGGAATTGTCCCCAGAATGGGATGTTTCTCTGGCTGCAGATCGATTATCGCCAGCATCCCCTGCTTCGCCACCAGACGAAAACCGACTTCAGTGTGCAGGCTTTTCTGGCCGAGATGGAAATTCGGATCGTGTCGAGGGCTCTGGAGCATGGAGTGCAGGTCACGAAAGGGTCATTATTCTCGCCTTGCCCGAAGCGCCAGGGTATGTTCTACATCCGATTGACGTCTGCGGCTGCACTAGCGAAGGATTTGAGCGAAGGTGTCAAGCTTTTGTCAGATGTATTGCGGGAGGATTTTGCCTTGGAAGCCCATATGGTGTAGCGATAACGTGGAACCGGCCTGGTCTCTTCATTTTACTTCTAATCGATGTAATCGATGAAAGAAAGCTAGGTATGTTTGACACTTGACGGAATTGGAACATGGAAATTCTATTTTATCGATTGGGTACGGGCTGCTTGTTTGTAAGTCATATATGCCTGGTGCACGAATATCAGCATTAGGTTCTTTCAGGGAGATTCACGGTTTGCGAAGACAAAGGCAAAGCTGGGTCGCTTACACTATACCTTTAGGTACCGTCCCTTCATTCTGTTTCAACCACTCGCTCAACTTCTGCGCGGCGTTATATCGATGAGACAGTCCATTCTATGTATATTGTGAGCAAGACGGTGCCATCATGCGACATGCTAGTTGCTCTTACCTTCTTGTCCACATCCATCTCGGCCAATGTCTCCCCGCCATGCTCGAAGATGGGTTCCCACCCTAAATCGCTGTTAGTGACCGGACATGCCAATTGAAGATAAAGCCCACCAAATGAGGAGGCACCCCTCGCGGGAACTATCTTGCCCTGGTCGAGATGAGTGATTGCCAAGCGATATGATTCCAGGGTAGTACTGTAGTACTCACCAGTAGCCTCCCCTGGAAGAGGATCGGCTCGGCCCCTGGTCCTGGAGAATAGCCTATGGTACAAACGGCCTCTGCGGTCTTATCCTCAAAAGCAGCAAGCATCTTGTAGAGACCCTCATTTCCGACGCTCTCTACAAAAGCTTTGCTGTATGAGTCGCAACAAACCGATCAGTCAGACTTTCCCACTCAAGCACGACAGAATGAGGGCGGACAAACACATAAGGCCCCGGCAGACGGTTCAGAGCATGCATTTCCAGCGCAGAGTCCTCGACTAGGACCGGACCAGCAACCTAATGAATCGGTTCAGTTTGCGCCAGTCAAATTCCAACCACTTCGCGGTACCTTCTCGGCGGCCACACGGCATTTTTCCCGGGTGATCTCTTCCACGGTGCCTTGAATCTCGGGCAGATCGAGGTCGACTGTATTCAAGGTGACTGAGCTGCCTAGGATTGCATTGAGCTCAGAGATTTTGTGTCTGTTCCCGGTGACCAGGATGAGAGTCAGCATGATGCCTGTTTGGTGACTGTCTGGTAATGACGATAAAGTAAATAAGTACTATCCGAGTAAACAAATTAAACACCCACGAAAAGAAACAGAAATGACTCACACTTGCCGCCCTTCACCGCCCGGTGTAAAAGGAGAGCCCAAAGACCTGAACAATCTGGGAATACTACTTTATACCCTCAAACAGAGTCAGTGGCAATACCAATAGCTATAAGCATAGGAGAGGACATGCCAAAGCCGACTGTCTGTCTCTACGAGTCACAGAATTACTACCCTTGCTCACTCACACTTTTCAGGGAGCTGCCACGTGACTTCCAACACGCCTTCATCTTCAACTCCTAGAACACTACAGAATTGATGATTGAGACATTGAACGGGGTGTGACGTGCCGTAAAGCACCGCCTGGCAGCATTGTTGCTAGTTCAGACAGTAGCGGCAGGCAGCAGATCGTCGGTGGTGTCCCGCCATGGGCAGGTCTGGAGTCAAGTCCGAGTCCCATCCCAGCAATCCTATTCCTCTTCTCCTGGAAGGGTGGTGTCATTGAGATGTCATGGCGAGAAATACACAGGGGGGGGGCTATTACATTGGTTTGACAACGACGAGGGTGGAATTTCGTTGGTGGGGGGGAGCTGGTCGGTGGACTCTATATCTTGGAGCGACGTAGCCCCCAACTTCCCCTTCTGCTCTCCAAACGCAGGACCATCATCTCCGCCAGATCTCTACTCAATCAAAATGGTTCAAGTCAAGAAATCTGACGACGTAGCCCCAAGCGATCCCCATGCCCCGAGCCACGAGTTGAAGAGAGGAAGCCGGTGAGGGATGCAGACACGCAGCGCCTCGAGGAGATGGGGTACTCACAGCCGATGGAGCGAAAGTACTCGGTGCTGTCTGTGCTGGGTGTAGCATATTCTCTGACCAATCCGTGGTGGGAGTGTCTGCCTCTCTGGTAACTGGCATCAACTCCGGAGGGTCAGCCTTACTCGTCTATGGGAGCATTTTGCTGGCCCTGGTCTCCACGGTCGTGGCGGCAACTCTTTCGGAACTGGTCAGTGCCATGCCAAATGCTGCTGGATAGTCGTTTTGGGCCAGGGAGCTGATCCCTCGCAAATATGCTCGACTTGCCTCCTACATCACCGTCTGGCTGGCCTGGTCGGGATCAATCTTCGCGTTATTTGTGCTCTGGGTTTATGCTCTCCCCCTGGGCTTGAATGATACACTGACTAGCAGCCTGTATTAAACAGCTCTGCAAGTGTTGCATCGGGTGTTGCATCGGCGTGTGTAGGCTCCTACGCCCTGTCTCATCCAGCACTGTATGTCCTTTCTCCTACCAAAGCCTGCACAAATTTCCTGACACACGTAGGGAGATATAACCTTGGCACACGCTGCTAGCATACCAGGTCGTCAAACTCTTCTGTTTCTTCTTTAAAATCTACGGACGAACCCTGTCCTTCGTCGGCAATGCGTGTCTTTGGACCAGCCTCGGTGCCTTCATCGTCATTCTCATCGCGGTTCCCGCACGTGCTGCAACCCATACCTCCCCAAGCTTTGTCTTCGCTTTTTTCTCCAATACGACCGGCTGAAAAAAATGACGGCATTGCTTTTATCGTGGGGTTGATCAATGCAAACTGGAGTTCTAACGGCCTCGATGCAGCTATCCACCTGGCGGAGGAGATTCAGCGGCTGGAGAGGATGGTGCCTATTGCCATCATGAGAGTTGTTGCTACCGGATTTGTCTGCCTCACTGTTCATTCGCTTGCTACCACTGGTACCACTCGCTAACCTTGGGCAGGTGACCTCCTTCACCTTCATCCTCGCGATGATGCTTAGCGTCCAGGATCTCGCCGCGTTCCTGGCAGCCTCCTTCCCCAGTCTGGAGCCCTTTCGGCAAGCCCTGCACAACGACGTCGGTGCCATCGTTCTGGAAGCATTGGCTATTGCGAGCGGTATGGGTAACATGATATCCTGCCATACCTGGGCTGCACGGCTCCGCTGGTCCTTTTCCCGTGACCATGGAGTCCCGTTTTCACGAATGTAGCCCCAGATTGCTCCCCTCCTCGCGACCCCTTTGGCAGCGCATACCCTCAAAACGATCATTCTGGGTGCCATCGGATGCATCTACCTCGCCTCGCAGACGGCTTTCAACTCAATGGTGACGGGATGCATCGTCCTCCCGTACCTGTCCTATGTGTTGCCGGTTATGGGGCTTCTGCTTCGTGGCCGTAACAACATTCCGCATGGTCCGTTCTGGCTTGGGAGGCTGGGCCTGTTGGCCAACTCGGTTTGTCTGGGATAGATTCTCTTTACCTGGGTCTTCTACTCATATCCTGCGCAAATGCTTGCTACAACTGGAAGTAAGTGCGACTGCTGTATCTGTTTTTTGACGACAGGATGGCTGACTCTATGCAGATATGATACACATCTGCGTGATATATGCGGTCATTGGTTGCATCATCGTCACGGACTAGTTTGCTCGAGCACGCAAGGTATATATGTCTAAAATTGCGACGATTTACGTGCAGGAGATATATGAGTTCGATGAGGGATTAGAAAGTTGGTCACACTGCGCATGCCTGGGTTTTTAGGTCTGGAGGGATTGTTAAAGTGGTCTATGATCCAGAGACAATTTTAGCTGCTCTGATCCTACCTCTGTAGCCCATCGCCAATCTCGAGACAGGCTATATATACTAGTGGTATGATGACGTTTGGACAGGCGGGAATTCTATGCAGACTCTCTCACTCACACGAGGCCAACTCACTGCCACCCCCCCAAATGGAGGGCAGATCCGAGGAGGTAGTGATGTGTATTGCGGAAGAGAATTGAAGCATCTTAACGACCAAACTGCTTAGTTTCAGTGAACAGTGCATGTTCAATCACAGTTTCCATATCTTCATAGTCGGTGCTACCTAGCAACCATTATGGTATTTTGCAGACATCAATATGCGATGATCAATGAAAAACTTCTTAACTACCAACGGGCGGATAGAGCACTCATCAAGGAGACACGATTCAAGACGAACCGTATACTTCGGGGGTAGAACTGGGAGATTAGACATTTGTCAGACAGCCCTGTCTCCTAATACTACCTGAAAGAGTAAACGTTTGCAGTCTTGGCAGCGCCACCGAATGCACCGGCTAATTGCCTTCATCCGAGAACATCAAGGAAGAGGGGCATTTCTATATGTCCCCTCAATGAATATCACTTGCACGATCGTGTGGAATTGTGGAATTACCTATACGTAAGGACTTGTGGACAAACAACGGGGCGTTCGGAAGCGCGAGGCAGAGTGTGATGACCCAGGAACCGGAGGGCAATTGGTGTTCAATCACAACTCCCATGAATTAATGTACATATGCGTTGAAAACCACTGCTCGATGCGACAAGAAGCGGATTTACCATCCCCAATTTGCTTCCTGGGAACGCGCTTCGTAATTACGTGCATCCACTGTGGATACGCGGGTGACGAACCCTTGCCCTACCAGCCCGATTTGGTGGACTGCAAATAGCACCACGGTTTGCATATGTTATTTTTTGAGGGCACGATGTCATGCTTTGGAAGAATTATATACTTTCGGAACTCACTTACAGCCGGGAATGAGCAGTTGAGAACAAAAGGCACGCTGGAGTCGGAGTGTAAAAAACGTATAAATGTTGTAGATGGAAGGTTCCTGGATTTTGACAGGCAGCTGTAACAGCCACCCGTTACCGTTCCAATGCCTTGACTCTTCCCCAAACCCACCAAATCCACTGGTTGAAAATGACATTCCAGCCAGGTAGCCAGCCTATGGTGGATAAATCCAACGGGAGCCTAGCAATTATGGAAAGATGATCCACGATGACGAGGCCTCAAAAGCTTCCTGAAAATAGCCGTGGGTTACGTAATGCCATCCATGGTTCCCGCTTATTTTCTTTTCTCCGCTTTGGGCCATTCTTCATCTGCTCCCCTTTATACTCACTACATCAATCTACGCCTCACTCTATTTTGACCTAGCATATACGCGACAAAACGCAGCCCGTTATCTTTGATTGCGGTGGTGGGACCACGAGGACGAAAGTTGTTCATCATTCGGTTCATGCCAATGTTACAAAATTTGAAGCACCCGCCCCCCCCGAAAGCCGAGATGGATGGTCCTCACACCAATACCCCACATGTACAAAGTATAGCAAGCGAGTCGGACGCAGGCAATCATATTCACATGCTAGCTTTACACCTGGGATTAGACTACTCCTATTTCTGTATTGGTTCCCACTCTTCATCTACGCTACCAGATCTTGTAGTCGTGAGCTGACGACTGCTGTCCGGCCCTACAGGATTGGCGCACCCCGTCCACTTTTGCGCCTGGGAAAATGCCGAATCAGCTGAGCTAAATACTTTACCAGCACCGACAAATAGCCTTGAGGCCCAGAATGATGACGCTTTGTTCAGGAACCGGGCCCTGATTGTCCACGGTCTGGATTGTGCCGCAGAAAGCGAGGCACGCCTTTCCACGATGTGTGCAATTTATACAGCCTGGTGAGCCTTCTCCTCTGGCTCCAGAAACGCAGTTGTCATCCCGGAACGTTGGATCAATGCCTCTTTCAAATACTCGCATGTCCGTGGTTGAGGACGTGGTTCTTCCTGCCCATTTACTGGCTATAACAACGCCATCGAATCATCTGTGGAACGGCTCGCATTGTGATCTATCGGAGCAGGGCCCTGTTCAGCAGGCAATCCAGACAGCCGCATTTGAGAGAAAATTTGGACGTCTGCGCCGCTCAGCGACTGTTAGCGGACACCAACCCCCGAAAATCAGAACAATCGCCAACGTTCGGCGTCTAAGCGAGCCGCTGAGTCTATCCGAACTGAGCAGTGTTAGTGAAATCCAATCACCATGCTTCTCCCCGCGTCCGGACTTCGATGCTCGTGCTGAGTGGGTACATTCACCAGCACACCCAGTTCAGGTGGGTGAGCAGATTGCCGATGAACGTGTTCAATTCCCACATGATATCCAAGCAAGGGAAGGTTTGGGAGCTTGCAATTCGGTCCCCGGAGCTCGGGATGGCGCATGGCCTCTTCCACCGCGTCCACAAAGCTACCGGATCTCTCGCATCGAAACCGGGACTCGACCCCATACAACCCGACATGCAGCGCGACATAGCATCTATGATATCTACCAGAAAGCCAAAGAGCGGCGAGTCGCATTGCAACGGAAATACTGGGCTCAGGTGCTGTTCGAATATGCTGTCTACCTATTCCTGATAGCATTCATCTACTTTGTTCTCATTGGTATTCCACTCTGGAAGGGTGCGGTCTGGTGGCTTTATTATGTGGTGCGCTTCGAATTTGTGATTGAGGGCGGTTGGGCGATTACGATAGGGGTTGCGTTCTTGTACGTATCCTGGTTGAGTCAGTGGTGCAATTGTGGTAAATCACTAACGCTCTCTCTGTCTGGCCAGCTATGCCTTCGGACCCTTGCTCGTTTCTTTCGAAAAGGATCCTCCTGCAGCACCAGAGAGGCTGGAAGGCGCCGATCCAGAAGAAAACCGGAAGACAGCCCAGGATACAGCCCTACTTATTCCCTGTTACAAGTCGGCAAACATCATTGGACCTACATTGGAAGCAGCCCTGCGCATCTTCCCACCCCAGAACGTTTTCGTGATAGCCAACGGAAACGCTCCGGCGCCACTAGACAACACTGAGGAGGTTTGTCTCCCATACGGAGTGAATCATCTGTGGTGTCCGGTCGGAAGCAAGATTATCGCCCAGTTTGTGGGCTGCTATGCGGCCAAGCACTTTCCAAACGTGTTGCTGATCGACGACGATTGCGCTCTGCCGGCCAATTTCCCGGTAGTGAGTGACCGGTTGAAGGGACGTGTACAGTGTATCGGGTATACTATCAAGAGTGTCGGGCCTGGATCCTCGCGAGGGACCTTTTGCCAGCAGGCACAAGACTTGGAGTACAAGATCTCGGGTCTGCAGCGCGCCCTCGCGGGTGTTCTGGGCAGTGCTACTTTCCCACACGGCGCCATCTCCTTGTGGCGCACGGACTTCCTCAAACAGACATTCCATGATCATCCCGGCTTCTCAGTGTCGGAGGACTGGTTCTTTGGGGATAGCTGTCGTCGGCTGGGGGGGCGCATCACTATGTGCTCGGCGGTGTTTGTCGAGACCGAAACTCCATCGGCGGTGTTCTTCAGCAGTGGTGGCTCTCGCGGAGGGTTTGGCGAGATGACCATCTTCAAACAACGCTTCATGCGTTGGAACTTCTTCTTCGTCAACGGAATGTACTTCAACATGAAGTATATTCTGTGTAATTGGAACCTAGGCTGGTGGGAGCTGGGGGCCAAATTGTTCGTCTTTCAGGAGGTAAGCAGCGATTTTACCTTGCCCGAGCCACGCATGACTGTCAGCTAATGGAGATCAAAAAGGTGTACGAAACGCTCCTCTATCTTGTGGCGCCCTTCATGCTGCCCATCTCCTTCGCGGTGCGGCCGGCCTTCTGCGGGATTATGCTGGGCGCCACCAACGGCTTATATTTTCTCAATGTTGTCCTCTTCAACCTCATCCACCTGCGCAAGAAGAAGGAGTCTGTCGGCTGGACTTGCTTACTTGTCTACTACATGCCCTACAAGATTGTCTTGTTTCTGATCAATGTGGCCAGTTGCTACTGGTCGCTGTTCAAGTACGCCCGCTACTTTGCCAATCGTCATCCTAAGGTGATCGAGGATGACAAGGCGGTGGAGGTGGTGCTTCGTCTAGAGGAGACAACTAGTATGCCCTCAGAAGAGACGAAGAACCCCCCTGGGCTAGGGAGGAGTTTCTCAGTCACGAAGGTACGAGCTCGGCGGCCTACGAATGCCTCGCAGCAGCCGTCCGTCAGCATTCGGGCGTCTGTGGTCGGTGTGGACGGTAATTGGATTTAGAATGGTAAGGGTAGAGTCTTCAAATACTCCTTGCGCTTTCGCTAGCCTGCTAGACCTCATAATGACATCTAATATGATGATTGTCCAAACCCCCCCTTCAAAGACCAGTCCCCGCAGATCCTACTCAGTTACATTCAGTCCACTAGACGAACCGCCCAATCACCTCAGTCTAGTGGTACATCTCGTTCTCGCTCATCCTAACCGCGTTCTCAGCCTGCATCCATGCGGCAGCCCTGTACTCCTCATCTGATCCATCGTCCTCATAAGTCTTGGCCGCGACCAGCACCAGGGTTCCATTGTCGATCAGCGGTCCCAATCCCGCGGGAACATACCATTGCTCCCCACCACCGGGCTGACCAAACCACGGCAGCACCTCGCCATAGAAGGCCCAGAAGGGTCGTCGCACCTCATACTGCCAGTAGTTATACAGCGTACTATCGTTGAAGATGTTCAAATTGCTGGGCGGGATCGATCGTTGCGCGAAGGAGGTCTCGGGCGTAGCCAGGTACCCGCCGCGTGGGGACCCGAAACGATCGACTCGCGTGCCCACCTCCAGCGTCACATTCTCGGGGCACCCTTTGAACCCATCGTTCTGGGGGTAGTAATACTGCGTGTTGAGGTACGGCCCCGCGGTGAAGTTGGACCAGGTGCAGAGCCAGTCCCGCGGGCATTGGCTGTCCAGAGGTTTCCAGTCGATGAAGAAATCGGTGAAGTTGCTGGCGGGCTCGAAGTTGGCGGGGCCCAACAGGCGGTTGTTGCAGATGCAGTACGAGCAGTAGTAGGATCCAGAGACGGGGTCCGTCGCGTTGGGGGTCACCCCGTCGCAGGGGTTTTGGCAGCTGGGCGGGTAGTTTTGGATCCCGTCTTTATCGGGCGAGCCCCCGCGGGGTTCCAGCTGGATGTTGGGAGAAGAGGTCAGTTTATTAGGGGCTGCCTGAGTGAGCAGGCCGAATAGAGGCAGTGCTAAGCAGAGAAGCTGGGGAAGGTTGGTGGGCTTGGATGCCATTTTCTGGTGTTCTGCCGGGTGGCTTCACTAGGGCTGATGAGGGTAGGGGAGTGGCCAAGCGGGTCTGACTGGCAGTGGAAGAGAGACGAGCAGGCGACCACACTGATACCTTTATAGAGGTCTGCAGATGATTGAAGACCGGGGGTCTGTCAGGAGTATCTCCACAGCTAGAGCCATCCGGTATGTGGTTGCCCGTGACAGGAATTCGAGCGTGGAGTTGAGGAATGTTGGCCCTGCGGCCAGGGCGGATGAACAAGGCGAAATCGCCTAGATACGAGAGACGCGCCCAGCAATTCGAAGCTCCAAGCCCAATGATCTCTCGTCTTGTTTGTCATGCCCAGGGGTTGCAGGGGTGCCTTTTCCTAAAGGGTTCCGGTACATTGTTTGGCTGCAAACCAGACCACTAGCTCTTTGTCTCGATACGCCAGAGATGCATCTTAGCTATTTTCGAATGCTGTAATAAATCTCGAGGGGGCTTTTACTCTAGTGGCAGCGGCCAATGGCAAGGTGGAACTGGCAAAAGGTGTTTGGCATATCCAGGGGTGAAGTGAGTGCTTATAGACGCACATCATGCGAACGCGGAGATGCTCTGGCAGTTGGCTAGACAGTCAATGATCAGCGAGGCTGGAGACACAGCCTCAGGGAGACGGACACTCCCGCTGAGGTATATAAATGTCTGGGAATTGTAGTCTGGAATTGTAAGGTCAATTCTGCGACAGTAAATATATCCATTTCCCTCTCTTATCCTGTCTCAACCGCGGTCCTTCAATAGCGCCAGACTGCCAGCCACGGTGAACTTCCACTCCGTCTCCCGCTCCATCCATATCAGCGTCAACGGCCATCTGATCGCCTTCAAGCCACGCGGGGTGTTCATGCACGAAGATTCCTTCCAGTCACCCGCTCTCAATGGCGGAGTCCTCACCTGGAAGAACCCTAAATACATGAACCCGGCGTATTTGAAACGCTGGGATGAGCAAGACGCCGTTGTTGCCACCTTCATCCCGAATCGGAGCTGGACAATGACCAAGGCGGGTCGCCTCGAGCTCGATCCACGGTTACCGAGCGTTCCGGTCACCGATGAAGTTGTGGTCACGGGCCCGGCGCTGGCCTACTATAACATCGTCCAGACCATTACTGCCAGAGGGTTGTAGGCTGCAGCAGGTTGCAACCGTACCATCCATGCGGCCGGACAGCGCTTCCTCGCTTCTCTCTCCAGACCGCCTATTTATCTCGGCAGCATCCTCTGTTTATGATCATTTGTCAAGCGTGCCTGTTTTTGATTATACCTCTGTGTTACTTCTTTGTTGATTGTGCAATGTGTTGGACGTTGTGTGAGACTTGAAGCTAGCACGCCGCGGTACTCCCACCCGTGCATGTTTCTAGAAATATGAAGCTTTTGCCACGTATGGAAGCTCTCAGTCACTCATCTAGTTTCAACACACGGCTAGTTCCCGAGCATAAGTTATAGAAAGTGCAGTGGCAAACCATCCGGAGGCGCTTGGGTAGAATCGAGGCTTGCTGTGGCTGATGCAGGGTGGCACAAGTACCTGCAAGGCGGGCAGTTTACCCCTCCTTTCCAAAGCAAACCTTCGTATACTACCACACGACCCATTGGATTTGGTAGTATAAAACGAAGTCGGGTACTTAGGCATTGCCAGAGCAACGTTCAAAACTGTTCCAATGGAGATCATTGATCATTTCCAGTCCAACGAGTTCAGCGACCGTGTAAAGAGACTCCTGGACGAACGTCATGTGCCAGGCCTTGCCCTGGCTATCGTTCACCACGGCCGCATCGCTTCAGCAGGATACGGGAGTGCATCCTTCAATCCCCCACAGCCGTGCACACCAGACACCCTGTTCGACATTGCCTCTGCTTCCAAATCACTGACCGCGGCCTCCGTGGCCTTGTTGGTCGAGGATGATGAGCAATACCCGGAGGTGCAATACGACGCTCCCATGTCGGCTTTGTTGCCCGACGATTTTGTCCTACAAGATCCAGAATCCACCGCAGCGGTAACTGTAGATGATGTATTGAGTCATCGGACAGGCATGGCTTCGTGAGAATAATCAACTCGATACTGACCCAGGGCCTATAGTGGACTGACACTTGTAGGCACGATTTCTCCTACCTGAGTCCGCGGGCGAGTGCCCCAGATACGGCGCGATCCGTGACCCGAAACCTACGACATCTGCCTCTCGTTGCCCCCATCCGATCCAAGTACATGTATTGCAATATGATGTATACCGTGGCGACGCATTTGGTCGAAGAGAGGACCGGATTGCCTTTCGCCGATTTCTTGGAGGACCGCTTTTTCCGACCGCTGGGCATGACTTCCACCAATCTCCAGCCGCAACGAGCGCGCGATAGAGGACTGACCGATCGGATCGCCATGGGCTACAGCTGGAAGGAAGAGCAACGCGACTACCGTGGGTTTCAGACGCCGATTTGCCCCGAAGCTCAAGGAGCAGGCTCCATCATCACCAGCGTGAACGACTACATCCGTTGGGTTAAAGCAATGATGCATCACGAAGACCCGGTGACGGAGAGCCTCTACAAGGGACTTCTCAAACCACGCTCGATTGAAGACCCGGGGGAGGAGGAGCTCGCGCCACGGACGTCCTTCACCCTCTACGCGGCGGGGTGGGAAATCTACCATTACCGGGGACACGCGGTGGTCTATCACGGCGGCGCAGTCGCCGGCTTTGGCAGTGCTCACTTTTTCCTGCCTGAGTTTCAATTCGGAGCCGTAATCTTGGGAAACTCAGACACGGCAATCCCGGTGGTCGCCATCATGGCGAGAGAGTTAATTGACCAGGTTCTCCAAGTGCCTCATACAGAGCGCCCTGATTGGTATAGCATTGAGTGGACCAGTTGGGAAAAAGATGATAACCCGAGCGAGACGGAGCTGCGCCAAAAGCTGTGCCCGGATGTGCGCGATCCTCAGTCTCAGCAGTTACCCCTGAGCGCCTACGTGGGCCGATATAAGTACTTGGGATATCATGAATTGACGGTGGAGGCTAAGAACGATCGGCTGTTTGTCGATGCGACCGATCGTTCCTTTGGGTTTGTACTGACCTTCGATCATGTCGGGGAGCAGTCGAAGTACATCGCGTGTCTAGAAGACTACCTCGACGGATATGAGGTTTTGATTCCTGCTGAATTTGTTTTGGAAAACGGTAAAGCTGTCAAGTTTGGGTTGGGGCTGGAAGAAGAGATGGAGGATTTGGTGTGGTTTTCGAGGCTGGGGGAAAGAAGTGATACCTCAGGCCTTCAAGGAAGTGAGGCCTAATGCGAGAAATAACGGAAACCTGAGGCCGCCACGGGCTGGAGTCGAAAGCGGAGATGGGTGGCAGTATTCATTCATTTCCCCGATATTGCATCAGCCTGGAATAGCCACTTTGGAGTCATGTTTCGATTTCCCTGTATCCTGGCTCAGAACATCCTGCAAAATTGCTTAAACCGGGTTTATCCAATTGCTGTTCCTGCCCCAGTCATGATTGAAGGCGGGTCGCTTGGCTGACTGGCAGTGAAGAGGCAGAAGTGGGGATGTGTTTGTGTCAACCCAAGATTGAAGATGGCTGTCATTCGCTTTGCTTCTATAAAAATACAAACAGTCCTGATCAATATTTATGGCTTTAAATCTTGTCATACTAGCCTTTAGTTCTAAATGAATTAAACACGATGATCTCTGCTTAAAGCGGACCTTTTAGTGCTTATCCCGTGGGGCATCCAAGCAAAGACTGACAGGGTCCTTCAGCAGCTCTCTGGGAGGCAGGGTGTCCAGGGAACAGTCCTTATCACCACCAAGGATATGAGGAACAGCATAGGTAGAAGAAAGAGGCGGAGGAGCGAGGGAGCAATCGGGACAGAATTGGGGTGGAGCTCCGTCCCCGGAGGCGGAAGAGATCCTGGAGTATGTGGTTGAAAAAATTAAAATACAAGAGAAATTGGAATGTCTGAGATCGGATCGACAATTAGATAGATAAATGAGTTGTTTAAGGAATCTCTATATTGAGTGCTGAAACGGCCCAAGTATGCCCTGAGTCTAGCTAGGCCTCGAACACCAGGACAGAGTTGGGAGAGCTCTCGCAGTCCTCTTGGAGCCACTCCTCGAGCATCAGCACTTGGGACCACAAGCTCTCCTGCGCATCATCCACAATTTGATCGTCAGCCCGGTTCGCCATCAATCTGCCGAGAAACAGTTTCTCATGAAACAAGTCATCGGGGTCGCTCGGGTCATAGTAGACGTGGCTATTGGGGAGGACGAAGGGAGTTAGGGCAAAAGCACCTGAGCCCCCAAGGACATCTTCTTCGGGATGATCATCCATCGGGGTTTCGTAGTAGAACCCGACTTTATGATTTTCCCAGAAAACCTTCGCACCGTACGGCTCAGGGGGCGCCAATGGCTCCTCGCGCTTCTTTTTCCACGCTGCACGGGTCAGCTCCTGGGCGACTGCCTCCCAATCCTCGCCACAGGTCTCAGGTTTGAGAAAGATGAGTACCATCCGATCCGTCTTCAGCCCTACGCTGGCTACTTCAAGCTGTGTATCACTTAGTTGAGGCATCTGAGAGTCTGGAAGTGTCGAATCTTTTTTGGTGGATCTGAGATCAAAGTCTAGCTTCTGAAGTCTTATGAAGGGAACGGCTTGTTCCTCTGAAGCAGATGATGGCCTAACCGGGGATGGGAGGAGTATTTATAGCCAAGCGCCAGGGTGAACCAGTTCGGGATTAGAGAGATAAGAGACCTTGAAGCTTTCGTTCTTTGTTATAAGTCAGCTCAGGAGGCAAGTAAAAGAATTTTTTTGCGTCCTATTAGAGAAGTATGGAAACTTGGAGCGCGTCCTCGTTCTCCCTGGGGACGAATGATACCCGAATAGAACAATATATTAGAAGGAGAACACCAGAAAGAGGAAGAATAGCTATAGTCATCTTAGGAGAATGACGGCGTGGAACAAAGATCAGAGAATTGAATGCTATTAGATCAAAGGACTAATCAACTGCAAGTCAAGGCTACTAGGTTTTCAAGGATGGTGTTCTGAGGTGGGGCGGATTTTTCCATCCTGTTCCTTGTAGACCACCATCCAGTCACTATCAAAGGGCTTGCATCCTACCAGGTCATTAAATGCGACGATTTGCATCATGAACCGTGATTCGAGGTCCAAGTCCGACATGGGCACACAATGCGCACAATTATCGGTGGCATCGGGGGCACAAATCTTCCGGGGAAAGGCCGTTTTATGCTCGTAAGGGCCACAACCGGGAAAACGGTGAAAGACGCAGCCATCAGTGCTTTTCAAAGGGAAAGAAGTCAGGGCCGAGTCGCCCGGGGCCTCGAAGCAGAAGTCGATTGGTTATCACACCAGACCATCGCTCCATAAGGCCCCAAATAAGTAGCCTCCGCAGATGATCACGGCCGGTCAGTCCGATTTGCGTTGATGGTGGCTCGTTCGCGCTTGGCCGATCATCTCCCAGTCTAGCCCACACACATAGGGGCTTAGGCGGACGATGATAATCCTACCGAAGGTGTATTCGACCACCCCGCATTGCATTGGATCGAAATTTGGCACTCCGTATGGCTTATCTTTAGATTGAGTCAAGGCCTGGTTTTTGAATTTACCCATTATAGCCGTGGTGTTGTGATGAGGGCTAGTTCTAGACTGTACTGTATGATGATGTTGTAGAGATGGCTTGATGGCTTGAAGCTAAATGTGTCTAGCACGAAGATGGTTGCAGTACTTATACCCAGCAGCCGAGGCTTATGGTGGTGGACCTGAAAAATTGAAATACACGTAGAATGCACGATAATAGTCTGTGATGCAATTGTCTTTCCTTTGTGGCAGATTACCTTTCAGGCTGTCTTACAAAGGGAGGTACATGAGATACTCAAAGTACATGGTCATTCACAGAGTCGGTCTTGGATTCCAGCCAACATCCTTCATTGACCATGCAGCAAAAGGTAACAGAATGGAGCAAAATAACCAAAGATGACAACCATGAATGGATGAATAAAAGGTGCAGGAACAATGACGTTGAACAATAGAGCTGAGCTTCGGTTGGAAAGGTCTTTCCAAACATTGAGCTTGTGCAAAGAAGCTCATCAGCTTATTTCTTTTTGCCATACCGACCTTCGATAGTGCTGACAAGAATGTACGCGCACAAATAATGCTTTCCCGCGGCTCAGACGAGATGTGTGACTCGAAGATAATGCTCCTAGATGGGGTTTGTGGTTTGGCATGGGCTGGAGGTAGTTTGATCAAGTCAGTGCACCGAATACGGATCCTGGACCGAGTCAATGTGTCTCGAGCTTGGGATAGGTTCTTGAGATGTTTGGCGAGGATTGGGTGTACAGACCCACGGCAACATCATACGTCCTACGAAGATTTGCAGGGGTGATATGCTTCGTCTTACAAGAGCCTCAGAGCTCAAATACAAATGGAAAGAGGAAGAATATCAAGTCTCAAGAGGGGTTCTATCAAGGATGAAAATGGAGATGAAGGTGACAAGTATGTAGGTAAACATTGCACAAGAAGATTGGACTCTACAGACAAAGTAGCAGAGTCCAGAGTATACACAATATAACCTGGACAAATCAATTGGAAAGATTAAAAAGCTGTTTGCAAAGATAAGAACAAGAACATACATCAGAGATTCAGTATTATTGAGATAAGGTATGAAGTGGATATTGTAACTAACTGGTACCAGATTCTCCGATAAGGCTCTCGACTCCACAATGATCTTTGTAGAAGACCTCGAATCCTAAGAAGGGCTTGTGGGTAAGGTTGAAGCAGTAAATATCGAAGATCTGCATCCCGGTCCGTCTCACCAACGCATGTTCTGGAGGGTTACCCTGGGTATCCGAGTACATCCTGCGAATGAAAGGGTAGTAGAATTCTGGTAAAGGGCTTGGCTGCGTAGGAGGTTCGTCCCAGATCCACCGAGTCATGGTAGGCAGGATAGGCGAGGTAGGCGCATCGGTCTCGGCTGAGTCCGAGGTCTCGATGTAGAAATGGGAGTCTTGGTCTTTACATTCGACAACCACCCCATAGGGTCCAGTGTAGCACTCGTCGGCACCGCGATTCTGGCGCTTTTTCTTTATCGCAAGCCTGGCGAGACGCTCGCCGATGACCTTCCAGTTGTCGCCAACTGTCCGAGGATTGAGAACGAGCAGAATGATTCGAAGATCTGTGTAGTAGAGGCCGCCACGACAGTCAGCCACGCCCCATTCTGTCTGATCGAAATCAGGTTTTGAATCCCTGGAGCGATGAAGCCGGTTAATATGGAAGGCAGGTTGGGACGACATGGTGGTGGTGGTGTCGTTGAAGGTGTTGGATCTCTATTCGAGGGCGCTGTTGTGAAGATGAATTGGGAGCTGAGAGTGTGGAGACAGTTGATTCAGACGGGGGATTCGACTCGATTTTATACCCATCTATGAGACCTCTGAGACCTCTGACATTGACTATACAAAGCCCTACGTATTGCCTTGTATTTGATCCATTGAAAGCTTTTACAAACAGGGTCTGGAAGAAACGTTCTAAAAGGACCGTCAAAGAACCAGGATAGACTAAGAATCGTGCGTCAATCGATGGATTCACCTGGCACACGACCTGCTTACCTGCCAGAAAGACAAGGAGAGTCCTTCAGTCCATGCTAGGGCTCTGCCAGATGCGGTGTGGTCGAACAATGGCCTGCCTCTTTGTTTGTAGCCCGCGAAGTTCCGGCCGCGTGAAAGATATAAATCCACTGCTTTGTTCCAAGACAAACATGGCATCGTTCTCCCATCTCCCTCACATCCACAAAGATGTCTTTGGCTGTTTATCCTAGGCTTCTGTATCTGACTTTTCTTTCTCTTGAACAACACACAGAGCGGGTGAAGCCGGTTGTGATGGTGTCGCTGGAGGATGAAGCTTACTTCTTGGTCACCTGCGGACTATGTCGGGCTCACCACCACCCCAATCCGCGGGCGCGATTCTGGCAATGCTGGCGACGGAGCTGCCGACGCACCTGACATACAAACTGCATTGATCGGTTGATGGCAGAGCAGGGCCTCGCCTTCGGATGTCCGGCTTGTGGCTCTGTGTGAAAAATTGGCAGCCATTCCAGTGATCCTCTCGAAGCCGTCCACCACAGTCCGACGCATCGTCACGACTATTGCAAGAACCAGGAGACTACTGGATTGTGGATTTGCATGTATGAAACTGGGGGAGTCGTTTGTAGGCGGTGATTCGTCAGTGAGCACACTCTCCGAATGCACCATAGGCTGGAGCATATGCTGCTATTCCGAGTCTATCACTGATGCCTCTGTAGATGGCGTCCAGGTGACCTGCATTTCCGTCGTTCACACGACGGCCCGTCAGAGATGCCCGCATGAGAATCTACATCAAAGGCTAAGATAGAACGAAATGAAGCTTTCATTGTAGAACACAACCTTACTAACTGAAGAAACCATGAAAACTTGCTAGCTAAGCCTGCGAGACGAGGGCACCCCTCCAGTTCTTCCAGAACTTGCTAGCCGAAGCAAACATGATGGCGATGACGCCCATCACCTCGTCATTCTCGTCGCAGTCCGCCGTTACTCCGACATGAGCGTGGCTGACGTGCGTTTCCTCCGCCTCCGAATCCTCCAAGTTGGACACATACGCGGGAGGTGAGGGCAGCTCAACCTTGACCATCTTGGCCACGCTGGGTGTGCCGTTGGCATCCATGGCAAACAGCATGTACCAACCCGGCAGGATGACACCAGGATCCGCGGGAAGACGAGCGCTGTATTGCAGATGACCCACACGCTTCAGGGTGTCGAGAGGAATGCGACGCTGGTCGGTGTTGACCGTGTGGGTGGTGGTTCCGACACGAACCAAGGAGGCCGTCTCGATGAAGTCGTCAGTCTTGAATCGGATCTGTTCGCCGACAGTGACGCGGTGTCCGTCGGAGATGCTGGTGATCTGAGGCCGAAGAGCTGGGTTGCCGTTCTCGTCGAACAGGTAGGGAGGCGAGTAGATCTCGGCGTCGTAGTGATTGGCCGTGCAGTTACCACAGAGCCCACCGCCGCCGTTCAGAACCGTCGCGTCGGGCAGCAGCATGGAGATACTGTGATAGACGCGCTTGATATTGTTGCGGGTCAACTCGTGGAAGGTGTCGGTGGCAGGGTCGTAGAGCTCCGGGGTGAAGTTGATGTCGCCCTCGTGGAAGGGCTTGCCCCAGCTCTGCCCTCCGGCAATAAAGACGGTGCCATCGGGCAAGACCACCGAGGTGTGGAAAACACGCTTGTAGTGCATTCCCCCTTCGCCGTCCCCCTTGGGACCCTTGCCCGCGACCACCACCTCCGGGTCCTTGTAGGCATCGCCCAGGGTGATGAGGTGGGCGTTTTTGGAGCCGTTGGAGCCGTCATAGTGACGTTGACCGCCGAAGGTCAGGATTTTTCCTCGCGTCGCATCGTACATGACGGCGCTGCCCGACATGGAGTCGTGGTCCTGGCCACGCTCACCGGCTTCTTCCCACGAGCCCCGGACGCGGCCCTTGCGATCCGTGTCATCCACGTTGTACCAGTGCATCATCTTGCTGGGCCCCGCTTGAAAAACGCTGGCCTTCTTCCAGCCAAACAGCCAACCGTGGTTGTCGGCACGCCAGGCTCCCAGACGATCATCGGTCATCATGGGCTCGACCTTGGCGTTGCTGCGCGTCTCCCAGTGCGCGTTGGGTCCGGGGTAGTAGACCTCGCCGTTCTTCTCGACCTTGTCGCCGCCACTCCAGGACCCTCCGATGACGAAGATGCGACCGTCGGACAGGGTGGTGGACGACTGGTAGCCACGGGGGGTCTGCATGGCGGGGCCCTTGTTCCAGGCGGTGCCATTGTACACGCTGGTGCGACCCGAGTCGGCGCCTCCGCTGACTACGATGTTGCCATCGAGGTCCATCGAGGTGCCGGGGCAGAACATATCGTGCTTGGTCTCGAAGACTTCACTCTGCGTGATGATGCCGCTGCGGTTCACAGTGGTGGTCAGCGTCTTGCCCCCGGGGGAGGCGAAGAACTGATCGTCGGCCCAGGCAGACCACATTATGATGTTCCCATGCTGCTCGACGGCGGACGAGACGGGGACGATGGGAAGATCCAGCGTGGGACCCCAGACACCACCCGTGCTGGGGTCGGCCTCGGGGAAAGTGCCCTCGATGTAGGCGTAGACGGCCATGTTGGAGATGGAGATCTGTCCATTTCTCGTCTGACTGCGGGGGTGGGACTCGGTCTCCGCCACCAGTTTGACAAAGCGAGCGAAGGTTGGGATAAAGGCGGACATCTTGGGGCTCTTGTTAGACCCCCAGGTGCCGTAGGCGACCTCGGTCCAGTTGCTTCCATCGGGCGACAGCAGGATGCGATGCTCGCCAATCTGGCCCTCCTCAGCTTCCAGGCGAGGCAACATGGTCACACCCGAGACATAATGCTCCTTCCGCAGGTCAATGCGGATCCAGGAGGGCTCTTGCTCGTCGGGACTGCTGCTCCAGTAGCGGTCGGTGCGGTCGTCGATGGCATACTCGCAATTGTGGGCCTTGTTCTGGCTGGAGCACTTCACCTCCCAGTTCTGGGAGGCATCATCTGAGTTGGTCTTAGGGATGAGGTATGAGTCCGCCGGGGGCGATTGATACTTGACGATTCCCGTGGAGTGCTTGGCAATTTCAATCTCGTCCGTCTCGGAGGATTCATAGGCATATTCAGGAGGCATGAAGGCATCGACTGCGACTGCCCCCAGCAGGAGGCCCGCCGCCAACCGGAACTTCATGTTGACTCAAACAGATGGAATGAATGATGCCGTGGACAGGGAAAAGCCGCAGACGAGAAGACCATGTTATCCATATATACTTGGTCGATAACTACTTGTAGGTTCAGACAGAATGGTGGGAATGCGGTCAGTGGCCGTTCTTGTCAGTGTTTCTAGTGGTGACAGTGGGGATTCAGCTCGCCACCGAGGCCATTTCAAGGCAGTCGAGGCAGAGATCGACTGTGATGTGACGCTGGTGGGAGATGATTTCCGGTTGTGAGCGCCAAGTCGATAGCCGGATCGAGATGGTGTTCCAGCTGTGCTGAGAAATGCCCCGGAGAGTGTAATTGCAGGCATTCGGCAAACCTGCCTGGATCTGCCTTGGCTGAGGAAGTGGATCTTGCCAAGCCTGCCCGAGCGGGCGGTTCGGTCCATCTGGCCGGGCCATGGTTGAGGATGTACTATATGAATGTATACATGTATGTACAGTACTTAAGTATTATTAGTATGTAAGTATGTTATGGTACTAGGTTGGTAGTGTTTTGGAGGTAGTAGGCAAGGCAAGAACCATCCATAGAGCTGACACATTTCCCAACCAGCATCATCGTATGCAGCAGCAGACGATCTCACCCTCAACCAGCCCCACAGTTCAGCTCCGGTCAACAAATGACGCAGTCGGCGTTCAAGCGACGCGATCGACAGTTCGTCACCGTAGTAAAGTGGAGGGATCAACATCTACTACTTCGATAGATCAGTTTCGCCTGTGGGGCTCGGGGCTGCAGAACACTCTGTCATCTACAAATCATCGTTCACTTGATTATGAGGCATCTTTTTTTCAGCTGAGGGGTATGACGATGACTGCATTGCCAATGGAGGGGTCATGAGAGGTCACAATCAGAGCCACCGGATGTACACCATCGCATCAGCTGCGATCGACGTAACCAAGAGTCAAAGGCTGTGGTCTCCGGCCAGCTGGAGCGGCAGACATAAAAGGTTCTTCTGGGCGGGTCTGCTCCTCTTCCCAACTACCCAGAGACAAACTATCATCAAGATGCGTGCCCCAGAGAAGGTCAACACTGACAACATCCAGGGGAGCATCTGGCCCCGGCTGCCCAAGCACTTTGAATCCTACTTGTTTTTCAAAATCACCGACAAGGGCAAGTTCCGCAAACACCTGCGGACCCTGCTGGACAACAATGAAATCACCACCGGCACGCAATGCGCGGATCACCTTCGTGGAGTGGGAGAGTTTGAAGAGGCATCTGCGCAAGCCCGACGCGATGTCCCCGAGCCCTATCGGGTGCCCTTCACTGCGGTGAATGTGGCCTTCACCCATCTGGGTCTGCTGAAGGTTGGCCTCGAAGCCCCCCGTTGCTCTCCGTTCCTTACTTCCGAATTCTAACGCCCAGCGTTCCGTATTCTAGGTCGAAAGGCCCGAGGTGGAGGTTGAATTTGCCAAAGTCCAACAGGAAGACCCCGACGAGTATTGCCGGGACCGGATCAATGAGGGTCTTTTCGAAAAGGGCATGTTCGACGACCTAGTCTATGAGGGCGCCGATAGCCCCCCCGCGCTGCATCCGGACTTCCGAGCCCCGGAGGCCAATCTCACCAAGGAAGACCCTCTGCAGCGGTGGGACTGGCGCGTCGATGGCGTATTCATTGTGGCGGCGCACAGTGCCAAGGCTCTGCGCCGGAAGATCGTGGACGTCGAGGATGCCTTCTACGTGGGCGATGCAAATGAGAACAGCATGAAGATTGCCTTTCGACGCGATGGCCAAACCCGGCCGGGGGCAAATCGGGGCAAGGAACAGTACGTGTGCTCGGGGGAAACCTCAATTACATGACCAAAATAGACTAACGTAACTCCTCTTTGCAGCTTTGGCTACGAAGACCACATCTCGCAGCCCAAGATCCGAGGGCTGGACCCGGCCCCTGCTCCGGGGGAGCCTCATGCCTGTCCTC
This sequence comes from Aspergillus floridensis, assembly GCA_012184565.1. Taxonomy (NCBI): domain Eukaryota; kingdom Fungi; phylum Ascomycota; class Eurotiomycetes; order Eurotiales; family Aspergillaceae; genus Aspergillus; species Aspergillus floridensis. The sequence goes on from WOUI01000061.1 coordinate 105,981, forward strand.
CGGGGTACATTTTCCTCGGGTTCGAGGGAGATCCCAACAAGAAGCGGGGCCCGGCCTGGGCCAAGGAGGGCAGTTTTCTGGTTTTCCGGCAGTTGGACCAGAAGGTCCCCGAGTTTGAGAAGTTCCTCGAGGAGAAGGCTTCTCAGATCCCGGGCACCAACTACACTGGGCCTAATGGTCCGGCCAAGCTGGGAGCTCACTTGATGGGTCGCTGGAAGAGTGGTACGAGCCCGGCGAATCTCGATTCCTACTCCCTTGACGTGCGCACACTGATCAAGCATAGGCGCTCCCGTGGTGCACGCGTATGACGAGGATAAGCCCGAACTGGCATTCAACAACACGTTCGACTTCCGACCCAAGAAGAGCATCAAGAGCTGTCCATTCGCAGCGCACATCCGGAAGATGCGCCCTCGATCCGATAAGAAACGCGACGTGGGGACCGAAGAAGACGGGGACGCGACCGCACTGCCCGAGCCCGACAGCGATGAAGAAGAGGCCGAGGGGCAAGAAGAGGATGCCAGCGTCATTCTTCGACGAGGCATTACATTTGGTCCGGAACTCACTGAAGAGGAGAAGCGGCTGCGGAAGACCATTGAGCACCGGGGTATTTACTTTACCTGCTATCAGAGCCTGATCCGGGATGGGTTCAATTTCCTTATGACTCGTACGTTGTTTGACATTGGGGCTGAGCTAGAAGAACTACGAAATGCTGACAAGAACCAGGCTGGGCGAGCAACGCCTCATTCCCCGAGTACAAGACCAAGACCTTCCCCGATGGGCCGGGCATGGACCCCTTTGTCAACCAGCGGCTTCGCAAGGATCATCCCGAGGGCCACATCAGTCTGTATAATGGAAAAGACCCCGACAAGACGGTGAAATTGAATCTGGGTATTAGCCCTTGGGTGGACCAAAAGGGGGGTGAGTATTTCTTTACACCTTCGCTCAGCGCGTTAAGGGAGCACTTTTCGACGGCTTGAGAGCCTTGACCGTGTAAATAGCTCTCTAGGCAAGATGATACCATATCCACAAACTTTATTTTCTCTAATCTCATGCTTTACGTGTCTTTTGCGTCTGGATATTCATCAAGTCACGCGGTGTCGAGCGGCAGACATCTTTCATATGCCGTGTGACGGCGTCCCGCCTAGAGAGCATCTTGTGGCAGTCGCGGCAGAGGCAACACTCAGATTCATGTTATCGGAGATGTTGCCCTTCCAAATGCTTCGGGGCTGTATGTACTCGGCCCCATGGTCCTCCATGGACCTCGATCGTGCATCTCCAACCGTGATCACCCAAACGATAGCTCGGAGGAAGCTCATGGGGTCTTGTCTGTTTATCTTCCGCTTTCGGGATGCCTATTCTTGAAGTCACATGTCCGTGTTGGTGAATATTCACATCCCCTTGAGAGGAAAACGTCCGGCCACATGGTCCGTTATTGCGTGCCATCATGCATCTCGATATATCGCCATCAACACGATAATCAAGACCAAACCCTGCCTTGTTACCTTCCGCATTGTTCATAACCGTACACCAGCCATCATGATTCACACGATAGCTACTAGGCAGGCATTTGGCGAAGATTGCTTTGGCGGGAGATGAACAGGGCTCTCTTGAGGAATTATAATCTTTACCCTTTTTCGTGTAGTCATTTGGTTTAGATCAATATTTTGAGATGCTACTACTAGCTCTCACCAGCTACAAAACAGGGGTACATGTTTAGTTGATTGCATTGACTAACAGATCATGACACAACAAACTTAAAGTCCATGTTTGGATCTTTGTTCGCAATCTACTAGCATAGCCCCACGAGGAGATTTGGTAAACATTCTCTTTCAACAATTTCCCTCGGCGACGGATGACAAGGGTACGACAACACAATGTAAGTAAAATCTCCAGTTCTTGCTCTCTGCCAGAACAATGGTTGCCATAGGCTATAATTAACGAATTAACCCGTTCCAGAGAGATCGAACGAAAGTCCTCACGATTGCTGGGCTATAGATATGTATACCGTTTCCCAACTGGAGCGAATGGCACCATCCAATGAACCACACCCCTGACAATACGTCCCAGAAACAAACCCAGCAACATTACCTACAAGTCCCACAGTTATTTGACCAACATCATGGGCAGATTTAAACTGCTTCCCATCACTGTAGATACCACCGAAAGTGGCGTCGACCCCCTTGAGACAACAAAGGAGTCGGACGACGGGGATGCCTGGAAGGCACACTGTTATACCCTGGTGAGTGACATGACCCAGGGGGGATTCATGACTGAAGTGAAATGGCGGACCACCCCCAACGAGCCACGTTCGGTTACCGGAGATCACTGGAAGGCGGAGTGTCAGCGCGCCCTTGTACGTGCCTTCATCACCCTCCGGAAATGGCGTCCGGACTTGGACGAGCTGTACGGATACATCCTGCGGCCTGACACCAAACAAGTCCAGCTGTATCGGCAGCTGAAGCCTACCCGAGAGTCGAGGGGGGTAAAGCTCGACCTCTTTACGTACGAGGGAATGGAGATGTTTGTTGATGAAAGTGACTTTAACCCTACTTGCCACGTGGCTTGGTGGCATTCGGAAGTAGACCGCGAGATTCCCAACTGGGATCGGGACTTTCGGCGTGGCAGCAAGTGGCCGCGCCCGGCGATCGGGGGCACTGACGAACGGATGGACTTGCAAACCATCCTGGAGGAATATCTCAACACCGAGACCAAATTGATGCAATCGGAGCGCTTGCTGACAGTAGCAGTTGCTGCGGATCTAGGGCAGGCAGGATGAGGCCTCGATACCTGGGCTAGACTGCGCCAGCCCACACCCTTGTAGCAGGTTTTCCACTTCCGGAAAGGTGGCTAGTTTTATTACCAATATATTATCTGTTATAGCAATCATTCTTGACCTCTGAATTTGATCTCTGTTTTCTCGTATGAAATGGAGAGGACATATTCCAACACGCCGGCGGTCATGTCCAAACACCTGTAGCATAACATCTCGGTACAAAATGTAAGCGAGGTCTTTTTTTCCTGGGATCTAACTTTGGTCGAACGTGCTTCACATACCCTCCAATTATTGGCGGGGACTTCCTAGTTGTTACGTCCCCACTTGACCCCCTTGGGTCCCAGGATTGGCTATACAATTCCATTGTCAACAAAAGCCCAAGGAAGCCTGACCTCTTTGCTGGGGAAAGGACGAGCCGCGTAGTCGACGACGAATAAAGCACTCGGAGGAGTTTGGCCGCCGCTGTAGAAGGTGCCGATTCGATTTTCGTGGAAGATGATGTTTACGAGGAAGGCGGGAATCCCCAGTTTGACGTACAGTTTGGTGATGGCTTGCGCTAGTCGGTTCTTTTTATCCTTCGACAAGGTGTCCGGTGTGACGTCGAAGGTCCAGCGAGGCATTGTAGCGGAGGCAAGGGAAGAATGATGGCCAGTCTAAGATCTGCCGTCTAGGTTGCGCCTCCGATTCCCTTCACTGCGGTGGCCCATTCGCAATACGGCGTATGGTCGCCCATCGTACACATTGATCTACATAGCGACCGAAGCAGTGTTATCGATACTCCGATCACCGTCGACCAGACTGAGGGCCTGGTGGAGTGGATGAAGCGCATTGCCTCCGGCCGGAGATTGATCAACATCTATGTCCCTCATAGCCATGGCGACCACTTTTTTTGGCATGCGGCTGGTCCAGCGGCACTTCCCCGCGGCCAGACCAGTCAGCCCCCCTCGCGTAATTGCACATATGATTGCACGATCCTGTGGGTGCCGCAGCTCAACCCCGCCACATGAGAGCTGGGCTCCGTGGGTAAACATTCCGAGACGAGTACTCGTGCAGCCCGAGCTGCTAGCAACTGAATGGCAGGTTCTGCTTGAAGGAAGAATAATGACATCTGGCTGGGTGGCGAGGTATTCAGTCAGGGGTCTTCGATCAGCACATCTGGAACACCGTGGCGCGGTTGGAACGGGGTGGGAAATCCCTGGTTGTTGATGCTATAAGCGGAAGGGCACATGGTCCGGTCGAGGTTCTCTGGGTCGACGTTAGAGAGTACACAACTTGATTGACTCGCGCGGGGAGTATTATCTGTTGTCAGTAAACAGCATACTATCAGGTCAGGCTGGTATCCTGAACTCGCGGGCCCGGTTGATCAAATTCCCCCGTTGCCCGTGCCAAGAAGGCCGACCGCGGCGGACGGAACGGTTGAAACCGTCCGCTCCGCGATGCCGGCCTCGGAAACTGGCAGTGTTTCAGCAGTATTTAAGCACGGGAAACATGGCCCACGGGATGTATAGAGTGAAAGCTTCATCTGAATCTCAGTTGATACTCATTTCACACACAGCCTTCGAGCCTACGATTCACAGGATTCCTATCAAAATGGGCCCCATCCACGTCGGCTGCCCACTCTTCGATTACCAAACGATCGACGTCATCGGCCCATGCGATCTGCTCAATTCGGCGAGTAGGATGCTTCTGGAGGGTATCAATCACTACGCTCCGGTCGATCCAAGCCTTCTGGCAAAGGCGCCAGAGTTTGTCTTCCACCACATTGGTGCGACCATGGAGCCGGTGCACCTGCTTACCAGCGCCATAACCGTCATGCCTACGGTGACGGTGGACGAGGTCCCCGAATTAGATATCCTTATCGTCGGGGGGGATATCCCCGCCAAATCCCAGCTTCCTCCGAAGTTACAGGACCTCATTCGCCGCCATGCGGCCTCGGGAAAGTTACTGTTTACGACCTGCACCGGAGCCGCGGTTGTGGCCGCCACCGGCGCTCTAGACGGCCGAAGGGCCACCGTCAACAACCTCGAATACAATTGGATTAAAAAGCGATACCCGAAGGTCAAGTGGACCAAGGAGAAGAAGTGGATTGTGGACGGCAACATTTGGACAGGGAGTGGAGCGGTGGCGGGGATGGACATGGTCGCCCACTGGATCAAGGAGACGTATGAGCTGGACCTGCTGATTCACGCGGCATTGTCGCTGGATTTTGAACCACGCGATGTGAACGGACTCTTCAACGTCCTACCGCAGCGATACGACTCGACTGGAAACAAGATCTCCACCCATGTCTTTCCCGATGAGGTCTGAGCTAGGCGATGCTGAACCGAAGTCGCGCAGACTGAACGTCGGGAGCATGAATCACTTGTCACAGTCCGATTGAGGATGAACCTGTCATGCTAGAGAGTGTATCCATCAAAAATAGATCGCCCCATAGCTTCTCATCTTCGATGCTCCGGACTTCCGTAGCAATCGCGCTCTGCAGTGTCGGTAGATCAAGCGCCGGGGCAACGGACCGGCTAGAATACCGCACGGCCGGGCAGCGGTGGAGCTCTGAAGTAGAGGAGGCTGTGCGATTCAAAGCGGCAAGCTCGTGGTGCGCATGACGGCTATCCCGAACCGGTGCGTCATGCTCTTTCGCCAATGCATAAGAAGTTCGTACACTTTCCATGATCTCGGGCAGTCTCGAAAACAGGCTCTGAATGGGTATTTGCCGGTCCGGCGAAGGCTCAATAGCTTGTAGATGAGACAGCAGTCGATCGATGTATCCTTGTAAATCCACCGTTTGCCGTGCAATGTCAACGTTCCACTGGGGTACTTCGGGCAGTCCCACGGACAGCCTGTAGAGCACAAAGACTGCCAGAACCACCTGATACCAGGTAGAAAATGGCAAGCGACGTTGTTCCGCAACGGGAAGGGCGCAGAAGATATCAACATAGTCTTTCGCAGAACTGACACATTTGGCCAAGTTGCTGATGACCATTGGATGTGCGGACAAGGTGGTCGACTCTCTCCGTGCCATCTGAGATGGGGGTCGTCTCTGTCCGTAGCAATATACCAAGCCCATTTCTTCAATGCGAATCTTGACGGCATAATAGCGGTCACTCAGCAACACTGCAGATTCCAAGTCAGCCAAATTGGCAGCCGCAAGATCTCAAGAGCTTCCTACCGTTATTGCGAAGTTCCGTTGATAGAGACAACCACCATTCTTCTAACCACGTTGTGAATCGTTCAGCGTGGATGTACAAGCGAGGGCTGTAGATTCCTTCTGACCGATGGGTCTCACACACGTCCTCATTAAACTGCAGTACCTGTGTTATCGGATATATCAAGTTGTCAGTCTCAAATTCCGGTTCTGGTTCCTGGTGCAGCAGCTTCGCGCATCGGAGCATGTCCTTGTGGAACCGGAGATTGTTGGGCTTTCCCGAAGACATTGCTATTCTACCGGAGTAAGCCTAAGCCTATGATGGTCTATCGCGGTGGATCATGGCATCTTACATGCTAGACATGTAATAGCAGCCCAGATAAGCACGGCATGCATCCCGAGCATAGACATCGGTGAAGTCATTTCGTTCCTCAACCACGTCGGCAGTCTCTTGATCGAGTCGCATATCAATGACCATGCTGATTGCAATCTGAAGGTACTGGTATGCTTGTTGACTTCCTGGGATAAAGGAGAAATGGAACCTGGCAGGAGTCAGCCTGCTAATGCCCCTCACGGACGATCAAGAAGAGAAGGTACCGCTGGGACCAACATCTTACCAGGCAAGGTGGACAAGTAATCCCTGCAGCAGGTCTAGATTCTTCTCGCCTGCTAGGATAGCCCGTTCGCTCAGGGACTGCTTGAATTGTCCGATGAGAGCGTGTTGAAGATGACAATAATTTGACGCGGCAACACCAACAGCGGCAAGCAACAGGAAGGAGCGGCTTTCAGCCATTGATGCAGCAGTACAGGCGTCTGGGACTCGCACAAATGGAAAGTAGGATGCCATGCCGCGGAATCTGTCGAGAAGATGCTCGAGGACGACAGGACTGAGTCCCAAGTTGGTAATCCACGCGGCATCTATGGCAGTAGATAAGTCCCACGGAGTTTCTAAGGTATTCTGCTGGTCACCTGACTCCGGGCCTTGGGCTATCGCAGAATCAGGAAGGACATCTTCGCTCATCCACTCCACTGTTCGATGGGGCCTGTCACTGGGATAACCGGGGATTGCAGGCGGTTCAGAATCGTAATCAGGCGGGGTTTGGACCTCAGTAAGGGGGCCACTCGAGCGTGAAAGAAGACCGATGATGTTGGAGAGTTTAGTCTCAAGATCCACCAGTCGCCTTCATTCCCACCCTATTAACCTAAGTGGCCTGTTGGCTGGAGTGTTCTCTGGGCGCACTTACGGTCTCGCTCGTTGTGCAACCCGAGCTCGCTGTCTAGGCACTGGAAAGACACACTGCGAGTTTGATCGTGCACATCTACTGAAATTAGCCGGGGATGAAAGATACAGCCAGAGAATAGACAACGCTCACTTAGTACAAGGCTGGCCCTCTCCGGATCGAACACATTTGACCTTGAGGACGCGGCATTTTTCGCATGCAGGTACCGGTTTCCCCCCTCGAGAATCCATATTACCCATCATGGCGATTTCGATCATCGGCCACTCACTCTTTCATGACCTCAATGCTGTGGGCTCGAGAGATGAGAGGCTTGTATGCGCTAAGATAGTTAAATAACCGCATGGTCGCTGACAAATCAACCCCCTACCCCTCGTTGTCAACTCGGGTCCAGGCCCCGCATCATCTCGCCGCATAGGACCTGCTAACATGCATACATGCATTGATATTCTTTTTCGCTCTTCTCGAGGTGATAGCTGACTAAGTGAATTTCGTGATACCACCTGCTGCATGCCAGACCGAGTGGCTGGCAGCGTCGTGTGCTCATTTCCAACGGATATTAAACATGGTGGGATTAAACAATGCAGTATGGCCGAGTCTTACGGTCTACCGGCGCAGATTTTGTTCAATCTTTGTTGACCTCTCATCTCCGGACAAGACGCGCCAAAATCTCTTATTCTAATAGGCGGCTTTCTGCCTGTCAGCGTGACCACAGTATCATCGTAGCACGTGGCACGCGCGCGGCCTTCAATTACCTAGCAGTCGCCTCCCGCGATGATGTGCACAAGTAGGGCTAACATGGTTGCTTTGAGTACCAGAAAAACATTAAAAAAACCGCCAAGAAGGATTAGGTGCCTTCAATTTTTCCCTCTAGGATCCGTCTTCAGGATTCCATGAGACTCGGGACTCGATACATTTTCACTTAACGGAAGAGTCACTTCTGCTCGTTTCTCCGGTCCTGGGTGCGAGAGAAACAACTTCGGAGTTCAAATAATGTTGAAAGACTCATCATTCAGAAATCCTACTCCACGCCTAAACCCAATCAGTGTTACATTCCAGGATCGCAGCAGTAAGTTCATATTGGAATAATTACTTCTTGCGTGGCGCTAAACATATCAGTTCGGCTCAAGGCTGTCTGTTGAGGCTGACTTGGCTTCAAGAGAAGTAACCAGGGCATATCAGTCTTGGAAAATAATTACCTTGACAACGGAAGCCGAAGGGAGAGCAAAGCTGATCACGTAGCTGTCCGGTCAGACACCTTGAATTTAGAATATAAACGATAAGAGCCAAGCGTACGCATAAAATTGAGTTGAACTTCATTTTTGTCAAAGTACATAAGAAAAACCTTCGTTTTCCAGTCTCTTCCATTCTATACTCACGAAAACACGAGTTTTCATTTTCGTCTATCCAAAATGATGCTATCACACATGATGCTAAAGCCTCAAAACCACAAACCGCCTAACCCAGTTTTCTTACCCAAGCGTCTAGACAGGGAGCGTATCCGGAAGCTCGGCCGTAACCACGGCTGGAACCTTGAGTGCATCGCCAACTAGCTCCGCCGGCACGTATGTCTTTTCCTCCGCGGCAGTATAAGCAGGCAACTCCGGCTCCCGCCAGGGCTTCGGCATGAAGAGCAGGATGTTTTTCAACGCCCACGCAGCCAAAGCCTGCGTCCTGGTCGCATCAATCAGACTGAGCCCCTCTGCCTTGCTGCGCATACAGACGGTCGCCATATCAATCCGCTCCAAGCTCCCTGGTCCCCCATTCTGGATCGCATCCGCTGCTAGCGCCCATGCCAGAGGGTTGTACAGCATTGCCTCGTGGGAATAGATCAAACCTGCCGGCCTGAGACGCGCCTGCACTTGTACTTCACAATTCGTTACTCCCACCCCTCGCTCATCTTTCATATACGCGGATGCCCCTGTTCCCGACTGTGGCTGCACCACCTCATCCGTCGCCGAGTAGATGGATGTAGTAGGAACATAGGCTGAGTCCCCGCCGTGGGAGCGCAGTGTGGCGATGAAGTTCGACCTTCGCGTTTGATGCCAGACTGCCGGTGTACCGGGTTGTGCACCCTCGAAAGGACAGAGGGCCCACGCACCAACCGTGCCCGCAAAATCGGCCGAGATTGCAATAAAATTGCTCACGAGCTCGCGGGTGCTGGGCCAATACTTAAGCGTCCATTGAATTGACAAGCACCCCTGCGACCAGCCTACAACAGCCACAGACCTGCCCTGACACCGTGTAGAAAGATAACGAATTGCATACGCAACATACTCAGCGTTGCGGGCCGACTCGTCGCACATCCGGCCGGGAACATTCAGCCAGACCGGGTCCGCAAAGGTGCTTTCACGTAACAGCTTGGCGAAGTTCGGGGCATAGGCTTCACCGCCGTAGGTACCTGTGCCGGGGACGAGAATAACAGAGGTCTTACCGTCACGGCCATATTGGAAGGCGGTGGGGATATAAATCGCGGATCGGAGAGATTCTTCCGGCACGGAGTAGAGCGCATCCTGTTCCGAAGTGCGGGGATAAATCCTCACTTCGAGGTCCGGATGCTTATTCTCGAATGAGTTGATATTGGGTCCCCCCAGTCCCAGCATTCTATTCGAGAGATCGGTGCTGCGCTTGCGCAAGGAGTGACTGGACCCTAGCAGAAGCTTGCAGTACTATATGTCAAAGAAAAGAACCGGGATGAAACTCGTGTCGCCCCATGATCTATATCTCCCCCTTTCTTTTTTTTTTTTTTTTTTTTTTTTTTTTGTTGTTGTTGTGTTCTTTCAGCTGAGGTACTATGTGGGGTTGCGGGATGGCGCGGCTGAAGCAATACGTACAGTACATCTGGTTTATGAACTGTTGGCTATAGATAGATGGGATTCCGGGCAGCACATCGTGTCGCTAGGACCGGGAGCAAAGTCTAGTTGATGTCCTCGAATGGCATCTAAACCAATAGCTAAGCTGCAAAGGTTGGCCTGTGTGGCACGCAACCTGCAGTGTCGGCAGATCTTGCCCCGGGCGGCGGTGATGCCGACAAGACGAGCACCTCCTCTTTTCTTGCGGTACGTCCACGTGATCCCCCAAAGGTCCAGAACCTCGAGCCCCCCCCGCTCAGATCTGCTCTTGGGCCCCTATTCGTTACCACAATACGCCCCGGCGTTCGCTTCAGCTGGCGAGCTCCGAGCCATTCCGGTGTGGGTGAAGTGCGGGGCCTAGAGTTACAACATGCCAACCCACTAGCTGTAATTAGACAAGCCACCTGAAAAACTTCCTTGTAGCAGCATTGCAGCTCCAGCCAGCCGCACAACATGTTTTCCCGTTGCGACTGTGGCTGACTGACTATCGGCTCAAAATGCCACAGGCTGGGTGGTATATCTTCTTGCTGGCGTAGTCCAGCGACTTTCCTGACCAGAGTTTTGTTTTTGTGCCCCTTTACCCAATATCTCTTGTTCTCAGTTTTGTGAACGCATCGTTTTACTTCAGGGTATGAAATAGCACGTCTTATAAACGATGCCGTCATTTCTCAATAGGGCAACGGCCGCTGCCAAGAGTCTGTCTACTGCTCCGATCCAGAGCCCCGTCTCTCTGGATAAGGTGACTCAAAAGCTCGGAATATCTAACATTTCAGAAGCGGTGTCGGCGTGGAGAGAAAAGGAAGAGCGCGAGAATTCACCTCGTTATGCAAGTTCCTCGCCTGTCTCTGGGGGCAATAATGTCAAATTCCACGTCGACGGGTGCGCCTATTTCTGGGCTGTCTCGGAGGCCCTTTTGACAGTGAAAGAGTCTGTCTGGATTCTTGGATGTAAGAATTGCGTTCCTTCTCGTATCGGCGATCTGAAGCGGTATCAACGAGCTTAATATCGTGGCAGGGTGGGTGTCGCCCGAGGTTTATCTGAGACGCCCTCCGTCGGAAAATGAACAGTATCGGCTGGACCGCATGCTGCTAGCTGCAGCGGAGCGTGGCGTCAAAGTGAATGTGGTGGTCTTCAAGGAGGTTCCTCAGGTCATGTATCGTAAGTATTTCCTTATCTCCAGGCTGGCTACTTGAGAGGTGAGTATACTGACGGCGATTTAGTCTCTTCCAAACACACCAAGCGTGCTCTGGAGGCTTTGCACCCGAACATCTCAGTTTTCCGATACCCCGACCTCATCCAAGGAGCGCAGGGAATCATGTCTTCCACCAAAGGGCTGCTGCAGAGTATTACTGCGGCCGGAATATCAGGTCTCGGGAAAATCTCAGATGAGACGCTCCAGACTATGTTTGGCATTGCAGGCGGACCGACACTGCTCTGGGCTCACCATGAAAAACTCGTCATCTGCGATCAGAGAGTTGCCTTTGTTGGTGGTATTGACTTGTCGTACGGGCGATGGGACACTATTCAACACCCTATTGCGGATGCTCACCCTGGGAACCTCGATGATATTGTTTTCCCCGGTCAGGACTACAATAATGCTCGGGTTATGGATTTCAAAAACTTAGATCGTTGGGAGCACAACAGACTCAGTCGCTTGACTACCTCCCGTATGGGCTGGCAAGATGTCTCGGTCAGTTTGACGGGTCCTGCCGTCGCTGAACTGAGTCGCCATTTTGTCGAGCGCTGGAACTTTATCCACAACCTGAAATACAGCGCCCGTCTGCCTGGGTTTCGGGCTTACGAGGCCCTGCCACCGGCAAAGCCTCCACCCACTACGCCTGAATTGCCCATAGGATCAGTTTCCTGCCAGCTAGTCCGGAGTGTTGGTCGGTGGAGCAATGGGATATCAACCGAAAATAGCATCAACAACGCGTATATCGAGGTCATTGAGAAAAGCGAGCATTTTGTCTATCTGGAACAACAATTCTTCATCACCTCCACTGGAACATGGCTTGGTACCGTCTGGAACCGCGTGGGAGAGGCCTTGGTGGCACGAATCTTGCGCGCCGCTCGTGAAGGGAAACGGTACAAAGTGTTAGTCGTGATGCCAGCGGTCCCTGCTTTCCCGGGCGACTTGCAGAGCCTGATCTCGGGACACCCGCCTCGCGCGATCATGAAACTTCAATACAAGTCCATCAACCGGGGAGGCTTCAGTATCATAGAGAAGATCAAGAGTGCCGGGGTTAATCCCGACGAGTACATCCGCTTCTACAATTTGAGGAGCTACGACCGGATCAATGAGAGCGGGGTGTTGCAGCAAGCCACCGAGGCAAGCCATGTGGACTACAACGCTGCCAGCCAGGAGCACGATGATATGGTCGACCCATTCGGCCTCCGGGCACAGAATGAGATCGGAGAATTCGAGCCCACTGAGATAACAGCCGACCATAAAGCGTACCGTGCTTACCAGAAGGCGTCCACCGGCCACAGCAGCGACTGGGATACCGTGAGCTCCTGCTACATGCTCGGTGGTGAGGACATTCGGAACGTCCCTTGGCCCGCTGGAGGTTCTGTCCCGGAAATCGATGCTTTCGTCAGTGAGGAACTCTACGTACACTCCAAGGTTCTCATAGCCGATGATCGAGTGGTCGTCTGCGGCTCGGCCAACCTGAACGACCGCTCGCTTAAAGGAAGTCGGGACTCAGAGATCGCGCTCGTGATTGAGGATCAGGCGACCTTAAACACAACAATAAACGGTCAGCCATTTCAGGCTAGCAGATTCGCTGCCACTCTAAGACGATACCTTTTCCGCAAACATCTCGGCCTCCTACTGCCGCAGGACATGCGCAAGCCCGATAGCCACTTCATGCCAGCCCCGGTAGCCAACGATTACGATTACGGCTCGGCTGAAGATCAGCTTGTTGCAGACCCCCTGAGTGACGAGTTCTTGGAGCTGTGGAACAGTGTTGCAAGCACAAACACCCTAGTGTTTCGAAAGGTTTTCGCGCCAATGCCGGATGATACGGCCAAGACCTGGTTTCAATATCAAAATCTCTTCTGGAAACGCTACCTCGGTCCGGATGGATTACACATGGCAAAATGGGGCCATGTTCAGAAGACTAACTTTGCCAGTGGCGAGGAAGGAGCCAGAGCAGTTAAGGAGGAGTTATCGAGGATACGAGGAACTCTGGTAGAGATGCCGTTAGAGTTTCTGATCAACACCAACATTCAGATTGAGGATCCTGGTTACAATATTATCACAAGGCAGGGGTATGTGTAGGAATGGAGTCAGTCTGTATAAGTATAGATTTTTCAAACAACATGACCTTAAAGACTTTGAAGTCTCTGGTTTGACCTAGAAAAATCCCTATCTGGAATTAATTACCGTCTTTATGGTCTTCTATCCCACAAGCTCTGGAACATCCTACATAGAGTGTTTCAATCTGTAAGGCGCAAGCTGCTACCCAATTGACTGTGTGCCCTGGAAGCAATCAAAAAGAGTTGTAAAAAGTAGATATATAATACTGATTTTATATATTTTTTAAAAACTGGTAATTTTGAATAAAATTAGTAAAACACCCTTCAACGACTATAATTCCAAGTTTGTTAGACATTTAGATTGATTTAGATATAATTTTAAAATTATTATGTTCTTTTAATAAATTAGAGTTAATAGCTGCAGCTATAATCTGATCAGCCATGTATTAAACTGTCAAAAATCTGAGCAGGTTCGCCAGCTCGCAACTTCAGATTCACGGGTTTGCGGTCTGAATTTCCGAGTTTCAGTGATTCTGCAGCAGGGTCAATCTATATAGTAAATCAGCGTATCAGATACCAAAAATAGGATATTAGAAATTAATTTTTATAATTCAGATAAAGCAAAAGATTTAGGGTTTACATTAGGGTTTATATTAATCAGTGATAAGAGGCTGCGCAATGATTGCAGAGGAGATGAATATCTTCAACAGAGTAAACTAAGAATAATATATATATATAGTATTAGAACTTTTACTATTAGTAGCTTATGAGAACTGGGTTGATAGTATTTATTTATATTCTTATTAATTAAAATAATTAAGAATTTTCAAAAAATTAGGGTTTACATTAGGGTTACATTAGGGTTTACATTAGGGTTTACATTAGGGTTTACATTAGGGTTTACATTAGGGTTTACATTAGGGTTTACATTAGGGTTTACATTAGGGTTTACATTAGGGTTTACATTAGGGTTTACATTAGGG